>MU679203.1:103444-167458 GCA_026770625.1 Nicotiana glauca | reverse complement strand
TCACATCCGATCAAAAACCCGACCAAACGACGTCCGAAAGACTTGAAAATTTGCAGACATATCCAAAATCACCTAACGAAGCTACTGCAACTCTCAGAATTCCATTCCAACTCGCGGATCAAAATCTCACCTATCAACCGGATTCGCCAAAATTCCAACTTCACCAATTCAAGCCTATTTCTACACCGTACCTCCAAATTCAATTCCGATCGCTCTCCTAAGTCACAAATCATCCCTCGAAGCTAACCGAACCACCGAAAATCACATCCGATCACTCTAACCATATAGTCAACTTCCGGTTGACTTTTCTGAAACAAACTCCCTTCTAAGAGGCTATGTGCCTTATTTTCAACCAAAACCAATTCAATTACACCCGATCGACTCTAATACTGATATAGAAACATGAAGCAACACAATAAGAGAAAAATGGGGCGGTAACTCATGTGACGACGGGTCGGGTCGTCACATTACCACACCCTTCACGGAGGTGTAGCAGCGAAAAAGGAGGTGTGACAGCTCTGGCGACTCTGCTGGGGACAAGAACCAAAAACTTTGGTTCAGGGTTCGGAATTCGAGCTTAGATATGTTGTTGTGTTTGGCTTTATCTGTTATCTTATTTTGTTACATGTTTGGACCTAATGTGCAAAATATTGCTTTTTACCGCTTTGATATTATCTGAACTATTTATAAAACTGCTACAAATCCCTTCTCTTCTCACCTCCGGGGATATGCTTACTGGTTGAGACTCCCTATTCTGTTACTGTCATTCCCTAAAATAAGAAAGAGGCCGGACAAGTTACTAAGCCGGATGGCCTTTTAGTTTCCGGTACGTAGCCCCCTCCTCGACTTGAGTTGTCCGCTTAGGTACACAGTCTTAAACACATACCCAGGTTTTGAACTTTGAATAACTTGACTCCATGCCGGATCCCTAGTAGGAGCGCTTATTTGCATCACGTGCATTTTGACTTAGGGGACTCAACACAGGGGTTGGGTCCGTCTAGGACAGGTGTACCCCAAAATAAAAGACCATTCTGAAGCATCATATGTGCTACATGTTGCATTCATTAAAGGGCAAAAGGGTCATTTGGCGGACCAATGATAGCTGAGGGTAAATGAAAAAAATAAAAAAAATGGAAAAAAATGGAAGGAAAAAGAGGGTGAAGTGTAAAAATAAAGCAAGTAGGGCTCCGTTATATATTTTTGGTTACGTTTTGTTAAGAAAAAGACAAAAAAAAATGAAAAATTAAAAAAAAAAGATTTTATACTTTTTTATCATTTTTCAAAAATCAAAAATCAAAAAAAAAAGAGGAAAAAGAATATCCAAAAAAAAAGAGTTGGCATGCTTCATCATTTTCAAGGAAAACAAAAAATATTATGTTTTCTCTAAGTTAGTTATTTCGTTTAATTTTTCGTCCGTATCCAATCTGCCCGAACTACGCATACCTGATTCTCATCTTTCGGGGCGTGATACGTAGGTAACCCACATAGGGTCCGGTCTTCCTAGTAAATCTTAGGTTTTTGGCTTTGCGGGGTCCTAGCCAAATTTTGCACCTCTAGCCACCTTTTGGCTAAATAAGTCATTTTGCAAAAATAGCCTCAATCATGTCTTGTATGTGTCCAATAGCGAGTATTATTATCTCACCTAGTGTTGGGTTGAGTTTTTATTTTCATACAGGTGTGGATTTACTTACCGGAGCTGGGGCTTGACAAAGCCTAGGACATCTAGGCAGGATCACTCATTCAAATGTGGATTAAAAGAAGATTTTCTTTTCTTTTGTGTTTTGAGTCGTTTTTTTTTTTAATTTTATTTTACGCCATCTTTTACCTTTTAGTTTGAATAGTAACGTCGAGTTTTATTATTATTATTGTATTTTATATTTTTTGCATTTGAAAAGATGTGTAATAAATTTTAAAAAAAAAAAAGAGAATTGCATCTTATATTTTCATTGGGAATTTTCTTTAGAATACTAATTGTAGAAAAAAAAAAACAAACAAACATTTTGAGGTGGTTTTTCCTTTAGGCAACTAATGTCTAGAGCTTAGAATAGAAATTGTCTTTATATTTTCTTTACTATATTAAAAAAAAAATTCAAAAAAAAAAAAAAAAAAGAAGAAGAGAATTTCCTTTAGTACCTTTTTAAAAGCTTCTTTAAGGTGTTAATTCCAAAATCCAGAAAGATTTTCTTTTAAGATGCTTCTTTGGGAAATTAGCGAAAAATGAAATTATTTTTTTTATTAAGGGTTTAGGGTATTGTAGACAAAAAAAATACATAAAAATACTTTATCTTTATTTATCATTAGAATTTCTTCTCTAGGCAATCAAAATTGAAATACAAAAATATTTTATTACTTGTTTTGAAATTTGGCGTTAGGATATCAAAGGAAAATTTAAAATATTTTTTTATGGTTTTTGTTTTTCTTCCTAAAACAAAACAAAAAGTCAAAAAAAAAAGAAATTTCTCTTCTAGGGCTTTTTTCCTTAATAATTTCTCGTAGAGTGTCTGTTTCAAAAAGGAAAAAGAAGAAAGAAAAAAAAATAAATGCCCATTAAGCTTGAGTTTAGAATAGGTCATAGAACATTAAGTCTAGAAAATTTAAAAAAAAGATTTGCTTTTTTTATTTCTCTTTTCTCATAAGAGTAGTCATTAAAGAAAAGAAAAAAAAATGTTAGTTGTTTACTTTATCCCCGTTCTTCTAGAACTACGTAAAGATCTGATTCATGCGGGGTCATGATACGTAGGCAACCTACATAGGGTTTGATCGAATCGATTTTTTTTATTTATTAAAGGAAAAGAAAAAAAAGAGAGGGAAAAAGAGAAGAAATGATGGGATGTGAGAAATGAGAGGGAAGAAAAGAGCAATAATCACAAAGGAAAAAGGTGAAGCAAAATGAGCGAGCAAACAAGTGCTAGAAAAGCAAAGAAAGGAGAGAGGTTAAAATGAACAAATTGGGATGATGCCAAGTGACCTTATGACCCTCGAAGTCATTCTAGTACCGTTAATCGTTGACAGGTGCATTGCACGCAATGTGATATTATTACCTGATAAATGCCCTAATGCTAACGTGATGGCTTCACTTTGTTATACTCATAGCAGAAAGATGGTTGGTTTGTGGGTTTTAAAGTGGTAACTCCTCTATACAAAACAACGAGAAAAGGTAATGGCAGACAACAATAGAACTAGGTTGGTTGACACCGGGGCCCGAAAGCAATTGGTTGAACAGAATAGTGGGTTGGTTGAAGAGGTACGGATGTTAAGACAACACATGGCAGACATGTATCAGGCCTGGATGACTGGGAAGGCACCAACCTCGCCACCGCTGATTTTTCCAAATGCTACCCTTACCCAAACTCCCAACACTTTGACAGATGATCCTCCATATTCTCCAGATACACCCGCTTATCACAAGTTTTCCAACCACCCTGGTAGCTCCATCCCTCATCCTCCAATTACCTCTCCCCGAAATTACCCTCATGTCATGTCTACTACCCCAAACAATGAATACCCACTCAAAGATACCCAATATCACCCCCAGAGGGTGCCCGCAAGGTCCTCAATTCATACAAGAAGAGCTTCCGGGATGAGCAGTTTCGTGCTAGAAAAGAAAGGGTTACGGGAAGAGAAGAGCGAGATGGGGTACCCAGGAAGTTGAAAAGCACAGAACAGTCCTTCAGGGACAAGCAAAGAGTGGAAAGCCAGGGCAACATGCCCGCAGGGTTCAAAATACCAAAATTTAACTTGTACTATGGACGTGGAGATCCAGTGACCCACCTGAGGGTTTATTGCAATGAAATGAGGATTGTTGGGGAGAAAGATGACGTAATGATGGCATATTTTAGGGAAAGCTTAACTGGGGCAGCCTTGGACTGGTATACCCGTCAATATGTTGATCAGTGGCTTACGTTGGGCGACATGGCTCAGGATTTTGTCCGATATTTTCAGTGTAAATCGAGTGTTACATCAGACTGCTCCTCATTATCTAAAATGGAAAAGAGGCCAGAGGAAAGCTTTAATGAGTTTGGGCTCAGATGGAGGGAGCAAGCTGCTCGAGTCAGTCCTCCGATTAATCAAGAAGAAATGGTCAAGGTTTTTCTACATGCCCAGGGACCCACCTACTATAGTCATTTGATCCCGGTCCTGGGAAAACCTTTCAATGATGTGTTAAAAATGGGGGAGCTAGTAGAAGAAGTAATCAAGTCAGGCAAACTTGTGAGTTGTTCGGAGGCCATTCAGAATGTACCAGTAAGCTTGATTGGAAGAAAGAGGAACAGAAAAGACGATCTGATAGGTTTTCCTGATCAACACTTCCAGCCTCGACATCGTCCCCGTGGTTATCCTTGTGCATTAGATGACCCTCCCCGATGCTACTTCTCTCCACAGAACTCCCAAAGTCGCCCATCACATTCCCAGTACCCAGCTCCTCAAAATGCCTATCTACCCCCGTGAGCCTACCAAAAACACCCCGGATCAGGTTTTCGGCCCAATAAGGCATTTAAGAATGAGAGGTGATGGAAGAAGAAAACCTTCACTCCGTTGGGAGAATCATATGCCAATCTGTTTCAGAAGTTAAGGACATTGGACATGTTGAAGCCGATTCAGATAAAAACGTCGAACCCTATTCCAAAGAAGTTTGATCCTTCTCAAAGGTGCGCATACTGCTCAGGTGCCCTGGGGCACAACATAGAGAAATGTTGGAATCTGAAGAATGCAATCCAGAAGCTTATTGATGCAGGCGACATTGTCGTGCAACGCCCAGATGCAGCAAACACTAGCCAAAGTCCATCTGCTGTGCATAATGAGATGCATATGGTGGGCATGATTTATTTTGAAAAGGAACACGAGAACTCTTTTGAGATCCCTGGAGGACTAGATGCTACTAAGATTTCAGCGCTATCAGAGGTTGATCATGAGAACGAGCTGGAGGAAGGAACCCAAAAGCAGTTTGCTAAGAACAACGTGGTGAAGACTTGTGAAAATTCCAACAATCTTGGTGTGAAATTCAGTGGCTAAGATGCCGTGCTTGGTAATTGGAAAGACGCTCCATCTCTTGGTTGGCTAGATTGGAGCTTTGGTGGTTTATTTTGTTTTCATTTCTGTTGTCCGAGTTATTTTTAGGGTTGTAATCCGAACATTGTCTTGTGACTCAAACCCTTCTATCTTTTCACTTTGCTTTGTTTAGTCGTAGTAGCTTGTGTAGTGCTGTCTAGGTTTGTTCAAGGGATTGTAACTCTAGTCTAGTTTGCTTGTTTTGTTGTTTAAACCCTTTCACTGTCAGTCTAATGCAATACTCTGTTTCTTGCCATTTTTAGTCATTTTATCTAGTTCCTTTCTCCTTTTACAATTCTTTCCATGCTGGTTCTAGTGACATCACATGCACGCATAATCCTCAGCCTGGTTTTGAAAGTCAGTTTAGTAATGAAGCAACAAAATAATGTTAAAGATGTGAGGACATTCGAGGGAATAAGAAAGGGCATGTTGAGATCACTTCGAGCCCAAATTGTGAAACTGGGGGCCAGGGGAACATAAAGAAATACTATCGAGATGAATCATCAGCAAGTTTGCACCAAGTTTACAGGGGTCGTTCGCGGCACCGTGTTTGTTGCCCTAATTGATAAATGCAGAAGGCAAATATGTGAATACGGTTATTAATTCTGGTACAATCAAAAGATGTTACTTATGTTTCCCTCAATTTATTCAATTGTGTAGTTTGTACTTGGCATGTGTTGGAGATTGGAATGACGAAGGCATTTTATTCTGCTATCCAAACACTTCATCTGTTGCTACCCCTTTTGAGCCTCATTTATTTTCTTTCGTACCCCTCTTTCGGAATCATTAACAAAACTTGGAAGCCTGAGCGGGGAAAATCAGCGGAGAAACAAGAGAAAAATAGTCCAAAAGAAAAGAAGAAGGAAAATAAAAAGAGAAGAGAAAAGAAAAGAAAAGAAAGGAAAAGAGAAAAGAAAAAGAAGAAGAAAAGAAAAAAAAAGAAAAGAAAATGGAAAGAAAAAGAAAAGAAAAGAAAAGGAAAGAGAAAAGAAAGAAATGAAAAGAAGAAAGAAAAGAAAGTGGAAGAAAGAAAGATCGCAACAATAAAGTAATTTCTATGACCTGAACTACGTTTGACTTGATCCCGAAAGGGTACGTAGGCAGCCTCATTTTGAGGTTCAATCACAACAAAATAAAAGTCAAAAAACCCCCAAGAAGGAAACTGGGGCAGAAGTTGTGGTTGTTGTGAGATGTCTGATTCCGAAAGTTGAAATGTTGAACCCATGTTTGAATTGTTTTGAGCCTTTGATATCCTTTCTTTCTAACCCTATTCGGAAGCCAACATTACGGTCCAAAGAAAGACCTTCTGATTAGTCTTCAAGAGATGCCAAGTCAAGTGAGCAGAGGTGAATCGTATCAGGGGCAACACTCCGGTCCAAATGAAGGAAATGACGAATGAGAGAGTCTTGTTGATGAGAACCCTCACGGGTACCCCAAGGCGATGAAAGCTGAGAGAAATCAAAATGTAAGAGTCTTATTGGTGAAAACCTTCACGGGCACCATAAGGCGATAGTGAGGTGAGAGAAAAACCAAAATGAGAGAGTCTTGATAGTGAAAACCCTTCGGGAATTACAAGTCGAATAAGGATTAGGAACCAGATCGGGCAAGCGGAGCATTGAAGCCTAGTTTCACAGCGAAGAGGTACTACAAGAGCCTAACATCGGACTTGCTAAACAGAGTAGGCTGTAGGTGCATGTCAAGGTCGTTAGAGTTGGTATCCACATCCGATGGGTTGCTACTCTGTAGGTTTCTTGTTAGGAATCATTTCTTTCCATTATCATTTACTCTATTCCTCTTATCTTGTTTTACTCCCTCTTCCTGAGTTTGTTTGGTCATAATCAATGAGAAATGACTCCAAAATCTGCCACCAGCTTTCCAATTGAACAAAATAGGATCTGGCCAGCACATCAATTTTCGTAAGTCAGGAAAGAATAACAAGCGCACTGAGCTGATAACAATCAACATGCTTTGGGATTCGTTTGAAATACAAAGGCTTGGTATATATCAATTCATGGACAATGCAACAGAATGAGGGATAGGGTGAACGGATCAAAGGTATTTTCTGTGATAAGATTGACAAAAAGGGTGGTAAATCAGTGACAAGCAGGATCTTCCAAGAAGAAATTAGAGTTATCATGGCTAGCGATGGAGCAATAGACCTCGAGGCCAGAGCCAGTGGTTTGAGTCAAGAAAGAACATCATGCACACTGAATTTGGTAACAATTAATATACTTTGGGGATCATATGAAACACAAAGGTCTGGTAGATGTCGTTTCAGGAGCAATGCAACAGATATAAGGTATTGGGTTCGAACGAGAAGAGGTATTTTTCGGGTTAAGGTTTACAAAGAAAGTGGTTAGTCAAGGAAAAAGCAGGGTCTTCGAATGGAAATCAGTTATCATGACAAGTGTCGTACTTTAGGATTCATGTGAGACCCAAAGGTTAGGTAGATGTTAGTTCATGCAATGCAACAAATAGAGGATATTGGGTTTGAACGGAGAAGAGGTATTTTCTATTAACAAGGGTGACGGAGAAAGTGGTTAGCCAATAAACAAGCAAGGTATTCGAGTGGAAGTCAGTCATCATGGGAAGCGAAGGGGCAGCCGCCTTCAAAAGTTCAAGACCACAAACCAACCACCACATTTTAAACTCACAAGTTTTCTTTATTTGAAACAGGAAAAAAGCAGCGCAAGAAGGTCGGTTCAACAATAGAAAGGAAATGAAAGGAAGAAAAGGAAGAAAAGGAAAGCCGACAAAAGGGAAGTTTCTCAAATGTTGGCCCTTGCCGGTCTTGCTAGTGTGCATAAAATGCTGCCATTGCCTTTCACATTTTTCCTCCTAGGATAAAAGTCCTAGTCTGATGGATTTTCCTCCATTTAGAGAATCTTAGTCTGATGAAACTTTCTCCTAAGATAACAAGATAACAAAAACCTAGTCCGATGAATTTTCTCCTAGGGTCTGAATCTTAGTCTGATGAATCTTTCTCCTAAGATAGCAAACCTAGTCTGATGAATTTTCTCCTAGGATAAAAACCTTAGTCAAATGGTTTTACTCACAGGGGACATACATGCCAATCAATTTTTTAGTTTTGCTCTCACCATCGCATCAATAGCTTAGGTAACAATTCGCAAGTCTGCCCAACCACCAAACAGGGGCAGAAAATTTTCTTCGTTTGTTTATTTTGTTGCAGTCAGGAGCCCGCCTGGAGAACAAGGGAATGCTTTTCAAGTTCAGCAATCAGGAGCCCACCTGGAGAACAAGGGAATACTTTTCAAGTTCAGTAATCAGGAGCCCACCTGGAGAACAAGGGAATACTTTTCAAGTTCAGTAATCAGGAGCCCACCTGGAGAACAAGGGCATATATTTCAAGTTTCAGCAGTCAAGCGCCCACCTAGAAAACAAGGGAAGTGCAATTCAAATTTTAGCTTTTAATTTTTAATATTTGATAACATGCTATACCCAGCCACCAAACTGGGGCAGAATTTTTTTTTTTTGGTTGTCTATGTTATTGCAGTCAGGAGCCCACCTGGAGAACAAGGGAATACTTTTCAAGTTCAGCAATCTGGAGCCCACCTGGAGAACAAGGGAATACTTTTCAAGTTCAGCAATCTGGAGCCCACCTGGAGAACAAGGGAATACATTTCAAGTTTCAACAGTCAGGCGCCCACTTGGAGAACAAGGGAAGTACAATTCAAATTTTAGCTTTCAATTTTTTATATTTGATAACATGTTGTACCCAGCCAATAAACTGGGGCAAAAAATTTTCTTTGTTTGTCTATTTTGTTGTAGTCAGGAGCCCACCTGGAGAATAAGGGAATACTTTTCAAGTTCAGCAAACAGGAGCCCACCTGGAGAACAAGGGAATACAGTTTTAAGCATTACAAGCAAGAGCCTACCTGGAGAACAAGGGAATACTTTTCAAGCATCGCAAGCAGAAACCCACCTAAAAAATGGACACATATTTCAATTCGTAGTAGTCAAGCAACATCAGGAGGAATGGCAAAATATCGCCAAGGCAACAACAAGAATTCCATTGGAGGAATACGAGATACAAGTTCAAAGCAACACAAGAGCAAGTTTGAAGACATAGATAGGATGTTTTGTAACTCATAGATCATAGTTTAGGCTAGCTTTTTTTTATCTTACCATGGTGTAATAAGGAGGTCAGCGAGCAGTAATAGCAACAACAACAGTGAAATCACAGCTCCTGGTAGTCCCAGCTACCAGACACTCCTGAACTACACTGACCTGATTCCTATTTAGCCAAGGATATGTAGGCAACCTCTGACGCAGGGCGCAGTCAACTCTTTCAAAATGCTTCACACGGAATATGCGAACGGGCAAAAATCCCTCATTTTCGCTCACTTGTCTTTGCACGAAAAATCTTCGTGTTTCCAGGCAAAGAGGGGCAGCTGTGAGAACGTGATTTTTGTCCTAAGTAAATTATTCCCAAAAATTCAAACGAAGTGATTTTTCTTTATTTTTTACAATTTTTGTGTATTTTGGTGCCATTTTCTGATAATTGTTGTATTTTTGTGTTAATTGGTTGTATAATAATTCATATTAAAAAATACAAAATATGCATTTGCATTAGGAATTTAATTTCACATTTTAGTATGAAGTAGGTATTAATTCATTTTAGAATAATCTAAAGAAAAATAAAAAATAATTCATTTTATTGCTTTAATTGAAAATTGTTACAAAATAGTTTTAAAAGTAATTTTAGGCTATTAATTACTTTAGTTTAAAAGTTTTATTTTTATAAAATTTAGAAAATACAAAAATACAAAATAAAAATAAAATACAAGAGCAAAGTAAATAAAATACAATAAAACAAAGGGTGTCCAATACAAAACCAATTGGGCTCTTTAATAATTTCCCTAGCCCAAAAAACAAAGTCATGGGGATCCAGCCCATGCCCCAAATAACCCCATCCGGTCCAAGACCGTGAACCCAAAACGACGTCGTTTTGACGTCGTTAAATCACAGCACTTCATGTTAATTAATCCAACGGCCTTTGATCAAACTCAGATTTTAATAATAATGTTTGAAAATTTTCATAAACCTTGGACACTAGGTCTCCTTCCTCGTACCCCAGTCTCCCTCGCCTGTAACGTCGGCCTTCCCTCCGCCTTTCTCCGCCACATCGCTGCCGGCCGGAAATCTTCGCCGCCGGCGGCAGAGCTCCAAATAAGCCAAAAATTACACCACCGGTGCTCCTTCATCTCCCCTTTCCATATCCATGGCCCGTTTCTTTCAAATCTCAGTCTATCTTCTCAAAACTCAAATCCAAAATCCGGCCATATCACAAATTCACCCAAATGACTCCAAACTTTCACCAGATAGTCTCCTCATCCTCCTCTCCACAAATATGGGGTTATTTTCCCTCAAATCTCACCAGGCCGCCCCAAATTTCAAATCTAGGGTTTAGGTCGTCAATTTGTTTCAAGTGTTCTGTTGGTTTCCAATTATTGTTATATGTCTATTTTGGACAAAATAGATATATAACAATAATTGGAAATTAAATTCAAGATTAGCCAAGTCGAAGGCCAAAAATCAGTAAGTTTCGTTCGATTTGGTTTTGATTTGTGTTCAGTATTTGTTTTAGCTTTTAGTTTCATTTTGTTTGATTGTTTAAACCTGTTTTGAATCTGCCTTGATACATGTTTCAGTGTTTTAGTTTCTGATTCTTTACTATATGTTCTATTATGATTTTAGGTATTAGTTCAATTCAGGTTTTAATAAATTGTTCTGTTTAATTGACTTAGGTAAATAAATTGAATTCTTATGTCTATTTGTTTTGCTTGGAATTGTTTCAGACTCATTTCAGTACTTAGTTATTTATTAGCTCAATACTAGTGTTAATTAGTGTTAGTTAAAATAGTGTTAAAAGTAGTTTGTTTGGATGTAGCTGACTCTAGTTAGTTTTGACCAAGGGTAGGGGGTTTGTTTAGTTAGCTGGGGTTAGTAATTCTAAGGGTTGGTCGGGAGTGTTTTAGGTATCAAAAATGGCATGTTTTGCCAAATTTGTAATAATAGAATGCAAGTAAGGGTACCATAGGCATTTACAATGGCATAGGAAGATGAAGGTAGAACCTTCCAAAACATTCCAAATAGGGTCTTAGTGTAAGTTTCTGCATTTGAATTACAGTAACTTGAATAACAAGTTAAAAATAAAGGGTTGAATAAAAGAAATCTGAAAATTAGAAAAGGAAAAAAGTGTGAGTATCTTTTAGAACCTTGTACTCTAGTTTGTGCCTATAAAAAGGCATCACTATGCCTTGAATAACAAGTTTTGAGCCTAAAAAATGACCCCAAAACTCATTTTTCAATTTCAGGTTTCCAATTTGAATTTTAAACCTTTACAAAAATCCAAAAAAAAAAAACAAATAGAAAAATCTTTGAAAAACTAAAAAAAATTACTATTTCATTGATAATAATCCTGTTGAGACTGATTTACTAAAGTTGCTGTGGTATTATTGGTGCGATTTCGAATTTTGAGGTTGGCTATAGGATATTAAGCATGTTCTGGTATATTACTGGTTTTTCTCCATTGAAATTAGCTTGTTTGGTTGGAGTGTCATTTTCTGGGTCAAAAATCCAGTTCAGAGTTGCTGTTGATTGTTGAATATTGCTGTTGGAGTACTATTTGCTGCTGCTGACCTTTTGTTCCTTTTGTGCTATTTCAAATCCAGGTACACTACTGGTAGATCTCCATAGTTGAGAATGAAATATGAATTACTGCTCATTCGTGTCTACTAGCCCAATCTCATGATGTATTTTGCTATATTTGGAACTTCTGTGTAGTTGTGATTAAGTGATAGTTTATTAATATAGTTATTAGTTTAGATTGCTGGATTTGTTTGAGCAATTAATGAGTATGGGACTGTTAACGTTCATTAGCTTAGTATGATTTTGTTTCAGTTGGTATTAGTAATAACATGATTATGAAAGTTGGATTTAGATCTTAATTTGTAGTCAATAACTCAATACTTAAACAGCTGTAAGCAATAAAAAATGCCAACATTAGTGTAAAATAATTTAGATTTGCTAGTTTACTAATAGTAGCCTGAAATTAACTTCTATTTTTGGGTTTATACAACCCTGTACATGCACTATTAATGACCAGACTTGGTCTTGTGGTATCTGGACAATCAGAATTTTTTTAGTTTAAGATACTTTGTTCAGTGTTGAATTCAAATGCAATAAACATGTCTCGCCTCTGAAATAATACATGTCACCTTTGTTTGTTGAAAGGCCTTCTCATTTTCAATCTTGTATAAATGAAGTTAGTGTTCACATTTGCCATATATGAGCTTTGTTAAATGATTTTAACGATCTGAATGGTCTATGGATTGATGTGCTAGTGGGTCATTGTGTTTCTGGGCTTATCACGGGTAAAAATTATCCAGCCTCTTTAAATGAATCCTGGACCGTTTTGAATTCCCTACTGAAATGTCCGGTCTTATTCATTCAGTTTCTGGGCTTAATGGATTAAAATTGAATTAAGGAATTTTGGAGCTTTCACACTTGTTAATTAAATAGGGTTATTTTTAGAGATAAATTAAGTACAAAATTATAGTTTGCTTTATGATTGACCTTTAAATAATAAATGAGGCGAGCCTCGTCAAACGAAATACAAAGGGTGGGGCCCTCAACAAATGACTATTAAAATACTTAGAATTCGGGCGGACCATTTAGCAAATTTCATGGTCTTCCCCAAAGATAATAAATACGTAGTTGCTTTAGGCACGTATTTTAATAATCTACTTTTCTAAATTCGGGTGCACATTTATGTAACCCAAATCTAAATCTCAACGGAGTCGAAATATGTTGACAACCACGGGTGCACTGGTGCGACGTGATTCGAAACGCATTTTCACGACGTTGCAATTCTCCTAAAAAATAATAATAATAAAAGTAGGTTACTAATAAAAGGCACATAGGTCAAAACATGTTGTAAAATCATATAAATAATCTTAATACAATAGTTGAGCGACCGTGCTAGAACCACGAATTTGGGAATGCCTAACACCTTCTCCCGGGTTAACAGAATTCCTTACTCGGATTTCTGGATCGCGGACTGTTAAAAAGAGTCGGTAATTTCCTTGATTCGGGATTCAACCGGTGACTTGGGACACCATTAATCTCCTAAGTGGCGACTTTGAATCTCTTGATAAACGAATCCTGTTTCGATTGTCCTTTAATTGGAAAAACTCCTTACCACACCCTTCACGGAGGTGTAGTAGCGAAAAAGGAGGTGTGACAGAGGTATAATAAAGGTTTGAAAGAAAAGGTAACTGTTCCATTGGTTTATGGATAAAATTAGGGGTTCTAGACACTGATTTCTACTCCTTGTTGATTGCTAGACCTATTTTGAAGTCCACTGATTCTGCTTTTAAGCTTATTTGAGTTCGGTAGAGTCTTTGTGGTTGTTTTGCTGTTGCTGTTTTGTTTCTACAACTTTTCGGGCTGTGTTTGTGGCTATTTGAACTTCAAATTGCTGCTCTGAACTATTTTGAATTGTTGCTGCGACTTGCTGTGTTACTGCTGCTGACTGCTCTTTCTTCATTGTATCTCATTTCCAGGTACACATTCTCGGTTTAAGTTGATGTAGCTCTTTTGGTTTGAAAAATGCTGAAATGAAATGATCACATATTCACCTTTTACGTTCAAGTTGTTATGCTAGAATAAGTAATAGGTGATCTGTGTTTGTTTGGATTTACTTTAGATCTGTGTTTATATTATACAACCGAACTGAAGATTGGACTGTATAACTTAGGTTGCTTCTGGACTGTAAAATATGGATTATTTAGACTTTTAAATTTGAGGTTATGTAGCTATGGTCTTATCATAGTTGTATACATGTTTTAGTTAGTGTCTCGTTAGCAATAAAAACACAGTTTTGAAATGGTTTAGATGGTTCTGAAGTCATCATGTGGTGTCTATGACAATTGTGATTCCAGGTTGCATGTATAATCCAAACAGCTTTGTGTTACATTAGCTAATCAACAATATAGATAACTTGTTGTAGTTGTTTTAAAATCAGATGTGAAGGAAGTACAAATTAAGGCTATTAACTCGTTCACGTTAGTGTAGTAAAATAATCAGGTCACTTGGTCCATTCGTTTGAGGACTATACCCATAAATTAGTGTTGTTAAACTCACGCCACAATTTTAACTTGCCTTTCACCTTTAGTGATGTTTAAGACTAACTAGTGGTTAAAAAGATAAAACAATCTAAGCCTCAAACTAGAAACTAGCAATTACTATACCGTTCATCCGAGTAGCATAATTTGGGACAATTTTGTGGGAACTTGGTTGATTTATTCAGAA
The DNA here is from genome assembly GCA_026770625.1 of Nicotiana glauca. Lineage (NCBI taxonomy): Eukaryota > Viridiplantae > Streptophyta > Magnoliopsida > Solanales > Solanaceae > Nicotiana > Nicotiana glauca. Next base: position 153,076 of record MU679203.1, on the reverse strand, counting down.
CTGTATTTGGTGTGATACTTCCAAGCCATTTTGGGCCTCAATGACTTGGCGAATGGCCCAGGTCCCTATCTTGATCGCCTGCTCGCTTGGACCTGGGCCCCGAATTACGATTGATCCGCCCTTTGTGTATAACCTAGATAATGGTCTATTTACATGGGCTGCATTCAAAGCCCAAAAATGATTAAAAGATTTGACTTCATATGAGTTCAATGGGCCCAAGTATAATAATTCTTATACAAGGATTTTTACTACTAGAGAAAAGAAAAGTATAGAAAATCATAGTCTCTTTAGATTTTCCCTTTAATTAATGAAATGAGACGAGCCTTGCAAAATAAAACACATAAATTACGGGGCCCTCGTTAAGTGTATATATTAAAATACCTAGAATTCGGGATGGGCCGTTTAGTGAATTTCGCGGCTTTCCCCAAAAATAATAACGCATTAGTCTCTTTAGGCGCGTATTTTAATAACATTACCTCCTTAAACTCGGGTGCGCATTTATGTGACCCAAATCCAAATCTCAACGATGTTGAAATATGTCAAAACCACGGGTGTATTTATGTGACGTGGTTCAAGACGTATTTTAATGACGTTGCAATTCTCTTTTAAAATAATAATAATAAAAGCGATAAAAAGTTAAAATTTGTACATAGGTTCAACATGTATTAAAATCAGATAAATAAGCCGAATATAACAGTTGAGCGACCGTGCTAGAATCACGGAACTCGGGAATGCCTAACACCTTCTCCCGGGTTAACAAAATTCCTTATCCGGATTTCTGGTTCATGGACTGTTAAACATAGTCATTCTTTTTCTCGATTCAGGATTCTAACCGGTGACTTGGGACACCAAAAATCTCCCATGTGGCGACTCTGAATTAAATAAATAAATCCCGTTTCGATTGTCCTTTAATTGGAAAAATACCCTTTATTACATCCCTCACGGGGTGTAGTAGGTGAAAAAGGAGGTGTGATAGCTCTGGCGACTCTGCTGGGGATTGGACCCAGAACCACTGGTTCAGGGTTAGAAATTCAAGCTTGGAATAATTGTTGTATTTGGCTTATTTATTATTTGATTTTTATTTGATGTTTCGACTTAAATGTTCTAAATGTTGCTTTTCACCTCTTTGATAGTTTTTGAACTGTGTATATAAACTGCCTTCTCACGCACCCCCTCCGAGTCTTCTTGAAATTAAAATTGGACATTTGCTTGACATAGCCCGCTTTCTTTGAGATAGCCGAGGTGCTTGGCACCCGGTGAAGGATTTAGTCACACATGTTTTAGGCGGGGAGCACCACCAGTTAAGCCAGAAAGCAATGCTACTGGTACACTGACCCTCCTCGGCTCGAGTGGTCCGCTCGAGTAAGCCAGTCTAGATGCTTTCTCCAATAAGATTTAAACTTAGAAGAGCAAACCTCATAACTTGATATCCCTAGTAGGAGCGTTTTATTTGCATCACGTGCATTTGACCTTGGAGATTCAACACAGGGGTTGGATCTGTCTAGGACAGGTGTACCTGAAATGAAAAAGACCATCCTGATGCATCTTACTTACTACTTGTGCATTTTATTTGCTTCAGACTTGCATGCTGAGCGGCTTTGAATATTGAGAAAATTTGAAAAAAAGAAGAAGAAGGAATATCAGTGTGGAGGGTTAAGGGAGTTAATCACCTGTTTTGAAAATACCAATGTCCAAGTAGTGTCGAAACTCTATCAAATTTTGAGAAAAATGAAAAAAGGGCTTTTATTTTCAAAATAGTTTGTTTTATTTTCCACTGAAAAAGAAAAAAATATATTTTCAAAAATAGTTTGCTTTCTTTGCCAATAAAGGAAAAAATGTGATTTTGTTTTCAAAAATAGTTTATTTGTTTGTCAATAAAATGAAAAAAAATAGTTCGTTTTATTTTTCAATGAATTAAAAAAAAGAAGAAAAGAGAAATAGTCGTGTTTTCAAAAATAGTTCGTTTTGTTTGCCAATAAAAAGAAAAGAAAAAGGAAAAATATTTTGTTTTCAAATATAATTTGTTTTATTCGGCAGAACTACGTAAGTTTGATTATCACCGGATGTGGGATACGTAGGCAACCCATATCGGGTTCAACTATTCTGGAAAAAAATTTATTATTAAAAAAAGAGAATTTTTTTTAGGGAAAATAAATATCGTTGTTTTGCCATAAGTAAAGGTAATTCTTGTCCAAAATAGTCGAATGTCCCCAAAAAGACGCCGGAAGGATTTTTTTTGTGAGAACAACTGTCTTTGGTCATTGTAACAACAAATTTTCGTTTGAGAAAATTAAATAATCAAGACTGGAAAATTGCGTGACAAATGTAGTATTTGATTTCAATAAATGAAAGTATTACAATCTCTATGGTATTCCTCTGATTCTTCAAGAATGTAAAGTATATTGATGAGCTTGATTTTGATTTGATTCAAGGGCTTGTAAAGCTTTGATTCAAGGGATTGTAAAACTTGATCTTGAATCTGCTCCTTGAACTTGAATTTGTATTTGCTCACAAACAAGTAATTTGATCTTAAACGCCTTGGAATTTGATTTGGATTCGTTCTTGATCTTGAACTTGAACTTGAACTTGTAGCTTGAGTGCTTGAGCTTGTAGCTTGTAGCTTGTAGAGAAATCTGTGATGTTTGATCCACGAGCTCTCTGCTTGCTTCTTGTTCTTAATTCTGGTGTCTTCTAGCTTTATGAAGAACTCTATTTATAGTTGTAGGGAGTGGTGTGGCTCTGCGATTTGATTGGTCCGTTTGAACTGACCAATACCATCCAGACACTTGGCACAATTTAATTGGCTCATTTATTGGCTTGGATTACCACATTACTTGATACATGGCACAATTTCATTGGCTCATTTATTTGTCTTGGAACGCCATGTTGCTTGGCATGTGTCTTGATTTTATTGGCTCGTTCTTTTGACTGGGATTGCCACATCACTTGACACATGTCATGACTTAATTGGCTCATTTACTTGGCTTGGATTGCCACATCACTTGACATGTGGCTTGATTTTGTTGGCTCGTTCTTTTGACTTGGATTGCCACATCACTTGACACGTGGCATGAGCCTGGGTTTTAAGACGGGCTAATAACCATTTGGACCTTGGGTTAATGAAGTGGTCTTATCATTTAATTTGTAGTTGAATTAAATGGACTAGCCCAACACATATATTGGCTTTTAATAATTAGCCCAATTTACTAGCCACAATATTTGTTTGGACTAATGTCTTAAATTTAATATGGTCCAAATTATTTTATGGATTTAAATCCAATAAAATTTAAATGCTTACAGTCATTTCTCAAAATCTTTGGCCGATTAGAAAACACAGCCTTTACATCTTCTTCAAAGTTCCGAAAGGCCGTGTTGACAAAACCAGATATTTTTATGAAATTTTTGAGAAAAAATAATGATTTTATTTTTAAAAAAAAATGTATTTGTCTGTTAGTCTATTTTAGACTGTATTGCCATTTTGATGTTAGAGTCTTTTAGAATCCATTAATCTTGTAATAAAATGTGTCGTTGTAATAAACACATTTTTTTTGGAAAATTTGAAAAAAAAATATCCAATTTTTTATTTATCTGCCAGAACTACGCTCAGTCTCATTCATGCGGGGTCATGATACGTAGGCAATCTCCATAAGATTCGACCATAACTATATATATATATATATAAAGAAAAGTGAAAAATGTCGCTATTAATAAGGACTGACTGAGTCCGTTCTAACATATTTTGAATTATGAAGAAAGTTGAGGTGGTCAGTTTGTGGCAAGCGGACAACACAAGATCCTAGGAAAAATGATAACTGACATCGAAGCTGTTACAAGTGATCAAGAGACTCAGGGTCAGAGGGTTCAGCTAGAGTCTACCGTGATAATAGAGTATCAAAACAGAAATTGACTGAAACATGTCAAGCATGGGCCAATGGTCGTGGAGAGCCCCGTCCCAAGTCACAATTTGCTACACAACAAGAGCACCTCTCACATTCGTATGATCCTCCGGCGAACATCGAGAAGCCTGCCCGAAAGATGATACAGGAGGAAATAACCCAAATAGTGAAAAGATTAGAAAAACGGTTGAAAAACATGCAAGGGTTGGCAGGTCAAAAGAGTGTTGCCTTCAGAGATCTATGTATGTTCCCCGATGTCCACTTGCCGCCTGGCTTCAAGATTCCCAAATTTGAAAAATACGATGGACATGGAAACCCTATGGCCCACTTGAAAAGGTATTGCAATCAACTAAGAGGTGTGGGAAGAAATGAAGAATTGCTAATAGCTTATTTTAGGGAAAGCCTTATGGGAGTAGCATCTGAATGGTTTTTGGATCAAAACACATCTCACTGGTATGTCTGGAACGACATGGCACAGGCCTTTGTCAAACAGTTCCAATACAACATCGACACTGTCCCAGACCGCATTTCCCTTTCAAACCTGAAGAAGAAACCAAGTGAAAGCTTCAAGGAATATGCCCTTAAATGGAGAGAGCAAGCAGCTCGAGCTAAGCCACCCATGGATGACCACGAGTTAATCACTGTCTTCCTTCAGGCTCAAGAGCCGGATTACCTTCAAAACATGATATCCGCAGTCGGTAAATCCTTCTTAGAAGCAATCAAAATGGGAGAAATGGTATAAAACGGTCTTAAGACAGGCATAATTATAAGTCAAGGAACTCTCAAAGCTATAGCTCAGGCTGTCCAAATTGAATCTGGTGACACGAATGAGAGGGATGAAGAAATCATGATGATATCAGGGTCGAGAAGAGGTCCCAGGAGAACACCTCAAAGGTATGTGCAGCCTCATCAGGTTTTCCACGACCCCTCTAAGCATTACTATCCACCTCAAAACCCACCATACTCTGTTGATCCACCCCAATATGTTGTCCAGCCATCAAATCACCCAAGAAAGCGAGCACGAGCATCACAAAATCTCCACCAGCCTCCGCAAAAATTTCAAGTACCTTATAACCCACATCCAAGCCAGCGGTATAAAGGGAAACAAAAGTTGAAAGATAGTTTTACACCAATAGGAGAGTCCTATGCAAGCTTATTTGAGAAGTTAAAACAACATGACATGATTGAACCCATTCCTCCAAATCAGGTGGACCGACATGCAAGAAGCTTTGACCCATCTAAAAAGTATGAATACCACTCCAATGCTCGGGGGCACAATGTGGAAAGTTGTCGGTATTTGAAAAGATAAATGGAAAGGATGATCCAGGAAAATTTGATTCAAGACAGTGACACCCAAAATATCACGCTGAATCCTTTACATGCACATGCATGCTTTGTGGGGATGATGCCCGGTGACATGGAGTATGAGAATCCTTTCGGGAACTTGCCGACTGAAATTGGAGAAAGCTATAGTAATTCTGATGAGCAAATTTGTGGTTAAATGTCAGGAAAGGTCATTCCCACTTCACTTAGAAAGGAATCTTTAGCTTGTTTTGATGTTTTTCTATTATCCGAGTTATTTTTTTTTCAGGCTTGTAATCCGGATATTGTCTTGTGACTCAAAACCCTCTTATCCTTTCATTTTGTCTAATTTGTTTAGTCGTAGCAGTTTGTTTAGTGTTGTCCAGGTTTGTATCAGGTTTATTCCAAGGTTATACTCTGGTTTGCTTTGCTTGTTTTGTTGTTCGAACCATTTCACTGATTGTCTAATGCAAATTCCGGTCTTTTGTTACCTCCCTTCATCTTCTTTGTTTAGTTCTTTTTATCCTTTTGTTTCATTTTTTGTTCAATGCCGATTCTAGTGACATGACATGCACGCATAGTTTACGCTTAATCTTAAAAGTTAATCATAAAGCCATTGGGAGATGATCGGTACACTTAAGGGAAATAAGAACTGTTTGAGATCATTTGTAGCCCAAACAATGTGGAACCGTGGGCAGATAAAACATAAAGAAACCCTGAAGGCAGGTGTGCCAAACTGATAGGGGCCGTTCGCGGTAATGAGAGTGAAAGTGTTGCCCAAATGGTGCTTTAACCGATGAAGAAAGCAAAGATGTGGATATAGCTATCAAGTCTAGCACGATCAGAAGATGTTACAAATCTTTGTTTAATCGCATTATTTGTGCTTGGCATGTTTTGAAGATTGGAATTTGAGGGCATTTTGTTCTGTTATCTAAACACTTTATCCTTCATTAACCCTTTGAGCCTTATTTGTTTTCTTTGATACCCCTCTTTCGGAATCAGTAGCAAAGAGTAGAAACACAAACATGAAAGATAAGAAAAGAAAAATACAAAAACAACAAAGCAATAAAAGAAAAAAAAAATGAGAGGAAAGAGAAAAAAAAAGAAAAAGAAAAATAATAAGTGGAAAGGAAAACTAGAACAACAAGGAATTGGGTGAACTACGTTTGACCTGATTCCTCAAAGAGGATACGTAGGTGCTTCACGGCTCGGTCATAGTGTAACAAAAATCATAAGATCCCCAAGCAAGAAACTGGGGTAGAAGTTGTATTTGTTGTAAAGAAATCTAGTCCGAAGGTTGTAATTTTGCACCCAAATTGATTTGTTTGAGCCTTTAATACCCTTTCTTTCCAGCCCTATCAAAAATCTTACATTACGATCCAAAGAAAGATCTTCTGATCAGTCTTCAAAAGATGCCAAGTCAGGCAAATGGAAGTCGAGAATAACACTCTGATCCCTAGCAGAAAAGTAATACAAATGAGACATTCTTATCGGTGAAAACCTTCATAGGCACCATAAGGCAACGGAAGTTGAGAGAAATAAATCAAGAGAGTCGTATTGGTGAAAACCTTCACGGGCACATTGAGGTGACTGTGAGTTAAGAGGCTTGATAGTGAAAACCTTTCAGGCACTACAAGTCAAATGAGGATTGTGAATCAGATTGGATATGCGGAACATGGAAGTCCCGTTTCGCAGAACGACAAGAGATGAACATCAAAATTGTTTAACAGAGTAGGCCGAAAGTGTATGTCACGGTCGTTAGAGTTAGTATCCACATCCGATAGGTTTCTATGTTGTAGTTCTCTTGTTAGGAATCATATTTTTTCCTTTGTCCTTTATTCTACTCCTTTTTTCTTGTTCAATTCTTCTTCCTGAGTCTGTCTGGTCAAAACAAGTGAGAAATGACTTCAAAATTTGCCATCAGCTTCCCAATTGCACAAGACAAGATCGGTGCTAGTACATCAAGGTGGCATAAGTCGGGAAAGCACAACTAGGGTGCTAAGCTGGTAATAATCATCATGCTTTGGGATCCCTACAAAATACAAAGGTTTGGTCCATATCAGTTCATGGAGAATGCAACAGATGGAGAATGTTGGGTGAATGAATCAAAGATATATTTTGGGATAAGATGGACAAAAAGGTTGGACCAGTGACAACCAAGACATCCCAAATAGAAGGCAAAGGTTATAGTCCTCAATGCCAAGGCCAATGGTTTAAATCAGGAAAGAGCAACGCGTGCAAAAGGTGGTAACACGCAATATGCTGGGGGATCAGAGGAAACACAAGGGTTGGGTAAATGTCGGTCCAGGAGCAACACAACAGATATTGGATTCAAACAGAGAGAGGTATTTTGTGGTTTAAGGTTTACAAAGGGAGTGGTTAGTTAAGTAACAAGCAGGGTCTTCAAATCGGACATCATGTCAGGAGAAGGAGTGACAGACATCAAACCGAGGCTAGTGGATAAATCAAGAAAGAGCAACATATACGCGAAATGAAGGCAATTGACATGAGTTGGGATTCATGTGAGACACAAAGGTCAGGGAGATGCCGGTTCATGAGCAATGCAACAAAAAGAAGATATTAGGTCTGAATGGAGAAAAGATATTTTCAGTAACACGGATGACAGAGAAAGTGGTTGATCAACAAGCAAGATCTTCAAATGGAAGTTAGTTATCGTGGGAAGTTAAAGGAGAAATCACCTTCAAAAGTTCAAGACAGTCGGGCGAAGCAGAGCGTGGAAAGGAGGAAATCACCCCCAGCGAGAAGGTCACAACCGACCACCCCTTTCAAAACTGACAAATTTTTGTTTGTATGTAATAGGAACAAAGCTAGTCTGGCTATGGTGCATAAAATCTTAGTCTGATGAATTTTTCTCCTAAGATAGGAAATCTTAGTCTGATGAATCTTTCTCCTAAGATCACACAAAAATGGACCTAGTCTGATGAATTATCTCCTAGAGTCAAAATCTTAGTCTGATAAATTTTTCTCCTGAGATAGGAAACCTTAGTCTGATGAATCTTTCTCCTAAGATCACACAAAAATGGACCTAGTCTGATGAATTATCTCCTAGGATCAAAATCTTAGTTTGATGAATTTTCTCCTAAGATAGGAAATCTTAGTCTGATGAATCTTTCTCGTAAGATAACAAGAAGTGGGAAGTAACAGTTGGAAATAAGACAACAAAAGGGGAAGGCAAGAGGGGAAAGCAACGATTGGAAAGTTTCAGATAAGATAACAAGAAGTGGGATGCAACAATTGGAAAGTCTCAGATAAGTTAAACAAAAAAAAAAAGGAAGCAACAATTGGGAAATTTTGGACAAAATAACAAAAAAAGGAAGCAACAATTGGTAAGTTTTAGACAAAATAACAGGAAGTGGGAAGTAACTGTTGGAAAGTTGCAGATAAAATTAACAAGGCAACAGTTGGAAGGTTTCAAGTAAGATAACAAAAGGGGGGAAGGCAACAATTGGAAAGTTTCATGTAAGATAACAAGAAGTGGGAAGCAACAGTTGGAGAGTTCAAGATAAGGATAAAAATCTTAGTCTGATGAATTTTTCTCTTAAGATAACAAAAATGGACTTAGTCTGATGAATTTTCTCCTAGGATCGAAATCTTAGTCTGATGAAGTTTTCTCCTAAGATAGAAAATTTTAGTCCGATGAATCTTTCTCCTAAGATCACACAAAAATGGACCTAGTCTGATGAATTATCTCCTAGAGTCAAAATCTTAGTCTGACAAATTTTTCTCCTAAGATAACAGAAGGGAAGCAACAATTGGAAGGTTTCAAGTAGGACAACAAAAATGGACCTAGTCTGATGAATTATCTCCTAGAGTCAAAATCTTAGTCTGATGAATTTTTCTCCTAATATAGGAAATCTTAGTCTGATGAATCTTTCTCCTAAGATCACACAAAAATGGACCTAATCTGATGAATTATCTCCTAGAGTCAAAATCTTAGTCTGATGAATTTTTCTCCTAAGATAGGAAATCTTAGTCTGACGAATCTTTCACCAAAGATAACAAAATGAAGCTAGTCTGATGGATTATCTCATAGGATAACAAAAAGGAAAGAACCATCCCCAACAAGAGTATCGCAACCACATTTTAAATTACTGAGATTGAAACAGGGGCAGAAAATCTCGTTTGATTCGGAGGAACCCACCGTAAGGAAAAGCAAGCACCAAAAAAAACAGGGAAGACAACACAAGTTTTAAAGGAAATCAGTTTCAAAGGAAGATAATTCAAGTTTCAGGGGGAAATGGTTCAAGAGGCCAGGGAAAACAATGTCAAAAGAAGACAGTTATTAAGTTGTTGAAGTCGGGAGCCCGTCTGAAGAACGGAATGGCGTTTTATTTTTAAGTTGTTGTTGAAGTCAGGTGCCCGCCTGAAGAACGGAATGACATTTTATTTTTAAGTTGTTGTTGAAGTCAGGTGCCCGCCTGAAAAATGGAAAGGCGTTATCTTTTTAAATTGTATTTGAAGTTTTAAATTATAATTGAGGTAAGGTGCCCGCCTGAAGAACAGAAAGGCGTTATCTTTTTAAATTGTATTTGAAGTTTTAAATTATAATTGAGGTCAGGTGCCCGCCTGAAGAATAGAATGGCGTTTTATTTTTAAGTTGTTGTTGAAGTTTTAAATTATAGTTGAGGTTAGGTGCCCGCCTGAAGAAAGGAATGGCGTTTTATTTTTAAGTTGTTCTTGAAGTCAGGTGCCTGCCTGAAGAACGGAAAGACGTAATCTTTTTAAATTGTATTTGAAGTTTTAAATTATAGTTGAGGTCAGGTGCCTGCCTGAAGAACAGAAAGGCGTTATCTTTTAAGTTGTCTTTGAAGTCAGGTGCCCGCCTGAAGAATAGAAAGGCATTATCATTTTAAATTGTATTTGAAGTTTTAAATTATAGTTGAGGTCAGGTGCCTGCCTGAAGACGTTATCTTTTTAAATTGTATTTGAAGTTTTAAATTATAGTTGAGGTCAGGTGCCTGCCAGAAGAATGGAATGGCGTTTTATTTTTTAAGTTGTTGTTGAAGTCATGAGCCCGCCTGGAGATCGGAATGGCGTTATCTTTTTAAGTTGTAGTTGAAGTTGTGGTTGAAGTCAGGACCCCGCCTGGAGTTCGGAATGGCGTTATATTTTAAGATATAGTTGAGGTCAGGAGCTTGCCTGGAGAACGGAAAGGTGCTCTTTTTTAATTCAAGAAGTCAGCAGCCCGCCGGGAGGGCGGAAGGTTACAACAAAAATCCCTAGCATAAATCCAAAATCAGAAGGAAGGCAATAGTGGCCGGAAGAAGGCAGTTCAAGCTCCGAAGGAACAGTAATTTAAAGCTCACAAGAAGGAAATAAGCAATTTGAGTTTGGTAATCAAGAGGGAATACAAGTCAAGTAAGAAATAAAGAAACATCAGAGGAAACACAAGAGCAAGCAAGGCAACAAGAGACACGGGAAGTGCAAGTTGAAGATCTAGATAAGATTTTGTAATTCATAGACTATAGTTAGTCTAGCTTCTTATTTTTGTTTAGCACGGTGTAATAAGGAGGTCAGTAAGCAGTAGCAGCAGCAGCAACAACAGTAACAGTAAAACCACATCTCCATGGTAGTCCCAGCTACCAAAACTTCCCGAACTACATTGACCTGATTCCTTTTTAACCAAGGATATGTAGGAAACCTTTGAAGCAAAGGTTCGGTCAAATCTTTCAAAAAAATGCTTCACACGGCGTACTCAAACAGGCAAAAATCGCTCGTATCCACTCACTTTGTCTTTGCACGAAAACTCTTCGTGTTTACGGGCAAAGAGGGGCAGCTGTGAGCACGTGATTTTTGCCCCATACGAACTACTCCCAAAGAAATCAAAACAAAAATTGTCTGTTTTATTGTGTGCATTTTTGTGGATTTTTTCGTGATATTTTTAGTAATTGTTTGCGTTTGTGTGTGCATGTTTATTTGTTTAAATTAATGAAAATACAAAATATGTTGCATGGGCATTTAGGATTTAATTTTACAATTTGAGTAATTAAGTTCGTTTTATAAAAATGAAAAAATCACAAAAATAATGTACTTTGCATTTTTAGCATTTAAATGTCAAATTGTGTGATTTTATTTATAAATTGGTAGTTAACTGTGTGTGATAATTGTAATTAGGAATTAATTAGTATTTTTAATCTGGTTTATAATTTAATTTAGAATTTTAGTTTTATTAGGAAACAAAAGAAAAGAAAAAGAAACAAAATAAAAATAAGGAGGAATTCGGACTGGGCCGTCCAAAATTTGACCAAATCCAGCCCAATATCACGCCCTATACCCGGTCCAACAGACCATACGCCCAGGCCAGTTGAAACGACGTAGTATGATGGTGAAACTACGTCATTTCAATGGCAAAAGATCACAACTGTCCATCCGATCACAATCCAACAGCTCAAAACCCTCCTTCCTAACCCGAACCAGCCCCGACCCGTTCCACCCAAAGACCAACCTGGTCTAGAGGGGACCTAAATGACACCACTCCATTTAGTGAATTGATCCAAGCCGTCGATCTTAATTGATCCAACGGCCATGATCAAATCCCCAATCCCGTATATAAGCAACCAAACACACCCCACACCCCCCAAGCCAAACCCCCATCGTCTCTCTCAAACCTCGTCTCTGAAGAGACGAGGAACCCTAGCACCACCCTCCATTCCCACCACCGTAAACCCGGCAGAAACAACACCGAAGACTACCAAAATAATACCCCTGAACCACCAAACCACCCTCTTTCCAAATGCTTGTCCCTTGTCCCTCGAATCATGACAGAGCCCTTCGAATCTTCAATCGAAGATTGGTCCAAAACCCTAGCCACCTCAACTTGACCCCAAAATCACACCCCTTGACCATTAGAACCCCCTCGTCCCTAATCTAGCACCACTATTATTCGAATCAAGCTGGATGCTTTCGAACTTGAAGTCGACTGAACGAGCCCTAGAAGAACCAAAACCTGGGAATCGATCCAAAAGGTAAAATTGAGGTCGTGGTCGACCTTAGTTGTGTGTTCTCACTCAAGAACACTTGATTTAGGTCCGTTTCTACTTCAAACTTAAGTTGAAGTTGCGATTAAAACAAATGGGAGCCTGGTCTAAGATTCTGAGGTATTTTCTTCTTTTTTTTTCCTTTTATTTTTCTGTTGTCGTTATTGTTTATCGGATTAGGTTTCGTTGTAATTCTTAATTTCAGTCAATTACTTCTCCCTCCTCTATCCGGACCTTTTTCTGGTCCAATTTTCATCACTGATCATTGGTATATCTCATAGGCTGTTGAATCGATTGAATGTGTTTGTCTTTTAGTTTGATTTTAAGTCAGTGTCCGTAATGTTCTTATACAAAACTGTGACTAGTCCTGTAATTGGTTGGTAGTATTATTGGTTCAAATGGTTTCATTTTTGTGTGATGTTTTGTCTCCATGCTCTTTGTTGTTCGTCATTGTGCATATGAATTCAGTTTATTTTTTCGTTCAGTGTATTTACAGTGTTCACTTGCTCTTGTCTAGGTTTAATTTGGAATTGTGAATGCAGTTAGTTTTTTCTTATGTATCTGTGCCAATCATAACCTTAGTAGTTTAGTGTCATTTTGCTCAGAATCATGGAATCCTTGATCTTTGCTTTGATTCTATGTGATCTAATCTGAGTAGCTTAAGGTGTTGATTGAGTTTGATTAGGGAATTTGTTATAGCTGGTTTGTTTTTGATAATTAATCTTGGTCCAGTCAAAAGGGCAGGCTAATTGTGACCTAGGTAAGTAATTTCAGGGGGTATTCAACAGGGTTTTTAAGTGTTAATTAGCAAAAGCTTAGGGGTCAACCTAGATAGAATATAATACATAAATAATAGAGGTAATGGCAACTGCACTAAGGCTGATTTTAAGGGACTGAAATAGGCACTATTGATTAAATAAAAAGGCACTAGGATAATGGGGTAATTGAAAATTGAAAAGGTAAGATTGATAGTGATAAGTGCACTAATTGTATGCCTATTAAAAGAGCTTTGAATCAGTCATTAAAGAGGGGCTTCTTTGATCAGTCTTAGGGGAGTGTTTAAGAGAGCTTGAAAAATACAAACACAATAGGGGAATTTTTTTAGACATTCTGCCAGACACACATACACACAGAGGGATCCATATAGAGAGGGAAAGAAAATCAAGAAACATTCATACAGAGAGAGTTTTTGAGGAAAAGGACTAAGTCTTAGGGAACCATTATGGGAGTTTGAGGTCAGCTTTTAGAGTTTTCAATTAGGCTTAAAAGAGTGGGAGAGTTTTGAAAGCTTATGAATCAGTTTTGAAAGCTTCTTAATCAGTTTTGAGAGTTTAAAAGCAGTCTTAGATAGTTTTGAATCAGTTGTCAGACATAGCATTCTGCTAGTTTTGAGAAGAGCTAAAAAAGATAAAAAAAAAATAGAGAGATAGAGAGTTGGTCAGTTTTGAGGGTATAAGAAAGGTTTGAAAGAAAAGGTTACTGTTCCATTGGTTTCTAGATAAAATTTGGGGTCCTAGACACTAATTTCTACTCCCTATTGATTGCCGGACCTATTTTGAAGTCTACTGATTCTGTTTTTGAGCTTATTCGAGTTCAGTAGAGTCTTTGTGGTTGTTTTGCTGTTGCTGTTTTGTTTCTACAACTTTCTGGGCTGTGTTTGTGGCTATGTGAACTTCAAATTGCTGCTGTGAACTATTGTGAATTATTGCTGTGACTAGCTGTGTTACTGCTGCTGACTGCTCTTTCTTCATTGTATCTCATTTCCAGGTACACATTCTCGGTTTGAGTTGATGTAGCTCTTTTGGTTTGAAAAATGCTGAAATGAAATGATCACATATTCACCTTTTGCATTCAAGTTGTTATACTAGAATAGATAATAGGTGATCTGTGTTTGTTTGGGTTTACTTTAGATTTGTGTTTACATTATACAACTGAACTGAAGATTGGACTGTATAACTTAGGTTGCTTCTGGACTATAAAATATGGACTGTTTAGACTTTTGAATTTGGGGTTATGTAGCTATGGTCTTATCATAGTTGTATACATGTTTTAGTTAGTGTCTTGTTAGCAATAAAAACACAGTTCCAAAATGGTTTAGATGGTTCTGAAGTCATCATGTGGTGTCTATGACAATTGTGATTCCAGGTAGAATGTATAATCCAAACAGCTTTGTGTTACATTAGCTAATCAACAATATAGATAACTTGTTGTAGTTGTTTTAAAATCAGATGTGAAGGAAGTACAAATTAAGGCTATTAACTCGTTCACGTTAGTGTAGTAAAATAATCAGGTCACTTGGTCCATTCGTTTGAGGACTATACCCATAAATTAGTGTTGTTAAACTCACGCCACAATTTTAACTTGCCTTTCACCTTTAGTGATGTTTAAGACTAACTAGTGGTTAAAAAGATAAAACAATCTAAGCCTCAAACTGGAAACTAGCAATTACTATCCTTTTCATTTGAGTAGCATAATTTGGGACAATTTTAGTGGGAACTTGGTTGATTTGTTCAGAACTGTATTTGGTGTGATACTTCCAGTCCATTTAGGGCCTCAGTGACTTGGCGAATGGCCCAGGTCCCTATCTTGATAGCCTGCTCGCTTGGACCTGGGCCCCGAATTATGATTGATCGACCCTTTATGTATAACCTAGATAATGGTCTATTTACATGGGCTGCATTCAAAGCCCAAAAATGATTAAAAGATTTGACTTCATATGAGTTCAATGGACCCAAGTATAATAATTCTTATCCAAGGATTTTTACTACTAGAGACAAGAAAAGTATAGAAAATCATAGTCGCTTTAGATTTGCCCTTTAATTAATAAAATGAGACGAGCCTCACAAAACAAAACACATAAATTACGGCGCCCTCGTTAAGTGTATATATTAAAATACCTAGAATTCGGGATGGGCCATTTAGCGAATTTCACGGCTTTCCCCAAAAATAATAATGCGTTAGTCTCTTTAGGCGCGTATTTTAATAACTTTACCTCCCCAAAACTAGAGTGCGCATTTATGTGACCCAAATCCAAATCTCAACGATGTTGAAATATGTCAAAAACCACAGGTGCATTTATGTGACGTGGTTCAAGACGTGTTTTAATGACGTTGCAATTCTCTTTTAAAATAATAATAATAAAAACGGTAAAAAGTTAAAATTTGCACATAAGTTCAACAGGTATTAAAATCAGATAAATAAGCCGAATATAACAGTTGAGCGACCGTGCTAGAACCACGGAACTCGGGAATGCCTAACACTTTCTCCCCGGTTAACAGAATTCCTTATCCAGATTTTTGGTTCACGGACTGTTAAACAGAGTCATTCTTTTCCTCGATTCGGGATTCTAACCGGTGACTTGGTACACCATAAATCTCCCAAGTGGCGACTCTGAATTAAATAAATAAATCCCATTTCGATTGTCCTTTAATTGGAAAAACTCCCTTTATTACATCCCTCACGGGGTGTAGTAGGTAAAAAGGAGGTGTGACAAGGCCTATGAAAGAAAGCTAAATAAAAAAAAGAAGGGAGAGGAAAAAGAGAGAAAGGAACGGGGTCGAAATAATCTTACAACAATCAAACTCACCATGAGGCCAAGCTGCCGAGCCTCATCAAAGGCTGAAGTAATATCCAATGCCTTACCGCCTTCAAAAGATAGCCGATCAACCAAATCACTTCTCATCGATTTTTGAGAAGGAGTCAACTCAGTGCAAGCCCTTTCGCAACCTGGAGCATCTTGTTGTTTCTCATCATTCCTTGATCTTGAGGCCATCAATCATTCCTCCTATCTTGGAGGGCACGACCTCATTTCAAAGAGCCCCCGGCACCTGCGACAGCTCAGTTAAATAAGCCGATAGGAAGCGTGCCATTTTTTAGGAAACAAAGCGCTGGGCACCTACCATGATGCTTCGCCTCCCATCTCCCTTTGGACAGGTCTCGCCACCAGCGCCTATCATGAATCGAACAAGCTGCTAGCTTACGAGACCACTCGGCTAAGTCGGGAACCTCATTCAGCGACTAATGAGTTGCTACAAATCTAGAACAGAAAGATATTATTATGGAGCCTGCCTCTGATCAAAGCAATAATAATTCAGATGAGACACTTACGTGTGAAGTTCCATTTATCAGGAAACAACAAAAACTCTCCAGGAATGGCATCGATCGTTTGAATTCGAACGAACCGATTCATCCATCCATGGTCATCGTCCTTCTCGCTGCCGACAACAGGAGCTTAGGTGGATAGACACTAAAGAGCAATCAAACCCTGGTAATGCAGTGGCCGATATAACCTCACAAGATAACTGAGGGTAAACTCTATCTCGGCCTTATAGGCAAAATATCTTATTGTCTACAGTATATTCCAAAGGAAGGGATAAATCTGCGCCAGTGTAACCTGATATCTTCGACAAAAATCCAACAGGACCCATTCCTAGGAACCCGACACGAAAACGTGTGTGTATATGCTCAAAAATCCCTTAACGTATGTGATGACGCTCTTATCGGAAGAAGTTACTTGTAATACCGTTCCTTCTCCCCATTCATAGTCTAATCTGATCATTTCAAGGTCTTCTTCTCCCACTAATAAAATGATCCTCGACACGTGCTCTTGGTGACCCGGGACAATGGGAGGCCTCCCCGGCGTAACAGCTCTCCCCGAGGAAGGGCACCCCGAGGCTCACTTATCGGGCATCGACGATGAGTCGCTATCACCAACCAAATTCGGAGAACGGGAGGAACTCCCCTCGACCTGACTATCGGGCATTGACATAGTGGTCATAGCTATGATAGAGTAGGAGCAGAAAGATGTGAATCCCAGCAAAAATTTTGAACTTGGCGAAATAGAAGAACTAGCACAAAACACCAAGTCTGCGGAAGAGATAGCTTATCAAAGCAGCAGAATCACCATTGGAGAGGCACAAGAATGAATATATAGGGGCAAAACAGTAACTGCCCACCTACCCAAAAGGCCATTTAATTCTGGCTGCGTTAACACCACCCTCTCCTAGGGAAATATATGGCAGAATCACCTTGAGCTCCTCTCACCAGATCGTGCGAATGCTGCTACCTCACAAAACTCAAAAACTGTGAGGCCTCAGGGCTCCCCGATATTGCCAGCACCGGTTCAATATGAGTTGTCAATTTAACCCTGGGGCATGGCCAGTTTGGGGGCCTCGGTTGCTCCGATAATGGATCTTGAAAGGCAAACGTTGAAAGACGAAGGTCAACCCCCAAAAGCAAAGGGACAAAAAGGGGTTGAAAAAACTGAAAGGAAGAAAATCCCTCCTTTTAACATTGCCAATAACATATCCACAAGAGACATCTTTACAAAATCCATCCCCGAGGAGGTGCATACAAAATGAAAAAATAGAGGATGTAAAATGACTATGAAGCTACTCGTCATCACCACTATCTCTGCCCTCATCAAGGGCAACTAAAAGCATAAGTTCTTTCTCCAAATCACGGGCTTCCTCAAGATCAGCTGATAGGTCGACGCCTCTAGCCCCGATCTCCTCTAGGATCTCTCTCCTCACCTCCGTCTTAGTTTGATTAAGCTTGATTTAGCCTCAATCCAGCTGCTATCGATACATCACGAGCAATTTTGTGCATCGTGGCTGCGTCCTCCAGATAAGTTTTAACATTTCTTTCAACCTCAAACTTGGCCACGGCTATGATAGAAACCTCCTTGCGAGCATCCCTGAGAAGATCCCAGGACGTCGCCAACTCCCCAACCGCTGCTTAACTTTGCTTCCTCATCTAGAGATCTCCGTGTTCAGTTGTCCAATCTGAAAAACATTTTGCTCAACCTTCAAGAGAAAGGCAAACCAATTTGTATCGGAATACTGAAGCAGAGGTCAGGTACAAGCAAGGTAAAATACCTACGTAGCAAGGTCTTCCTTTTCCCGGAGCGCTGTCTCCAAAGCTGCTCGGAGCTCTCCTAGTTCTTTCCCTCCACTGGCAGTGCTAGCCTCCAAATCTCAAAACATCGAGGTAAGCTTCTTACATTCTTTATCATGGTAAGAAATCTCCTCGCGGAGAAAAAAATGGGCATGATCGCACGCATCCTTGCACTACGATATAGCGAAAAAGTTAGAAAAATGAAGAACGACGCCCAAAGTTTAAAGGAATACACAAAAAATATATAGTACCTATCTGTCTCCCATTTTTATGGCAAAAGGAGCGTCGAGACTGACATTATCGCTAAAACCATCAAAGATATTGGCAAATGATCCTCCTTCCTTGAGAAGGACCCCCGCTTTGACGGCGTTCACATCTTGACCGTCGCCTAGTTCCTCCGATGAGACCCGAAAGCATGAGATGAAGTCACTCATATTGCTGACGTCCCTAAAGGACAACCCCAGTTCCTAAAAAGCTCCGAGCCCAGACTCTCCTAGATCGACAATAGTTGTCCTTTCGACAGAAACATTATCAAACCTGTTTGTGCAATCCGAGGCTACATTAACGCCCTCTTTAAGGGTCTCTGGTTTCTGAGACTGACTAGATTCAACCATCCCAGACTTAGCGGCCTTCGATTGAGGCTCTTGCAAGGCTCTTGCATTTGACCTCGTCCTTTGCATTAACGAACGTTCATCATCATCCTCTTTCTCTGTGTTGGGACTCGCCCCTGAAGTCGAAGCAGAGGTCTCGATAGCGTCTCGATGCTCGAGTGACCTAGATTTTTTTACCATAGAAAGGAGAACAACTACCTTGATTTTCCTTTTCTTGCCCGTGCTGGGCTCGAAAGACCCTACTTCGCCACCGGGGGGCGGCCTTATCAGCATATTCACGCCAAGACCTGCACAAGTGTGGTAATTGCATAATGTCACCACTAAGGACGTGGGGGGAAAGACAAATATGAGACTTAGGTAGTAAGAAACTCTATCATGATTCTTGGCCACCCATCGCCCTTTGTCCAGGTCAGTCCAAGACCGAACAAGATATGGGAACGCCTCGTCCAACCGCTTGACTAATCCTGACAAATATGGAATAGCTTCAGGATACCAAGCACCGGCTGTAGGAAGCACTGAAAGATCGTTATTTCAAAAGAAGAATAGTTAAAAGAAGTTAAGGGAAAATTGCTTACATTGGGTATTCCACTTTTTGAAGAAGACATCTTCTGGCCCGGAATGATATCCGAGGTTTTTACTCGGATAAATCTACTCATCTACCCTTGATCCTTTCCCTCATAATGCTCGAGAAAAATGACTTTTTGGATCAATGATGGAGCCTAATAAAACCTTGATAAAATAGAGGGCTATACATCCTAATCAAATGATTAAGGGTAAAGGTCTCACCCTCAACCCCTTCGGTGAATGATGAAGCATCAACACTATCCTCTAGAAAGAAGGGTAGATCTGACCAAGCGTCACTTGTCATTTGTCACATAAGTCAAGGATAACCGGGTCTATCTCTAGGGGAGAGGAGTCGTAAGAATTATTGGGACCCAAGGTGAATGGTAGGTGTACACATGAAGAAAGCCGAGCTTATGGTCTGTTATATTCTCTTTAGGACCGGGAATCTCCACCCCCACCACCTCACTCCATTGGTATTCTGTCCTCACTGTGTTAATGTTGGTCATGTTGTTAATGTATCGGGACACGTGTTCACACCGACCTGGTGTGGATGAAGTGGCATCGATGTTAAAATCCTTTGACTTATCAAGATTAGGTGGGGTACACTGTTCCAAAGAAGGAATTGCTCTAGTTTCCTCCTTAGATGATCGAGATGATGATGCAGCGTCATTCCATCGAGGAACTGTTCTAGAAGTCCTAGCCCATGCCAATGGTAAAAATTTCTCTAAAACAAGATGGAAGAGTGGAAGAGACAATGGGTTCTGACTTGTGAATTTGAAGATGTGGTAAAAATAAGGAGTGTCAAAATGGTAAATATATTTATAAGAACCGCTTGGGCAGTGGAAAGGGCGAGCCAATGAGCAGTTTGCTATTTACTCAATAATCGCGGTTGATAGCGACCCTTGCACGGTTTTCTAGAACAAGGCATTTAATGCTCTTACCGGGTGACATCACGATAATGATTCCCTTGGAATGACGGTTCAAAATTGTTTCCTATTACTTCATTCCAATAAATGCGGAGACTATCTATATACGATGAAATCGGAAGGTCCAATTTCTCGTCATTAAGGTGCTACCGGGATTCATATCAATGATCTCGAGGCTGTGGGGCTACGTTCGGGTTCTCTCCCATGATATTCATTTACGCTCGACCCAATGACGATGCTGAGGATAGTGAACTCCCAAGGCGAGGATATAGTATCGCAGAGTCTGATATCATATCTGGCAGTCCCATCTCCATGTCTTTACAATTAATGCGTCTTGTACTATGTTATATTTTCCCTCCTATATAAAGGGGATTCTCACCACTTTGTAAAGGGTTGCTTTTGCTCCAACTACTCTACATAATATCAATAACATCTCTCTCTCTCTCTCTCTCCCTCTCTCTCTCTCTCTCTCTCTCTCTCTCTCTCTTTCTCTAACTTGTTCGAGGCTACCGCTTTCAATTATTGCTCTCATACTTGTTCTTCATTTGTCGCTTATTATTGGCCATAAAGGCCTCCATTAATTATCCTCTAACTGTTATCCCTTTCCCGTTTACCCCTAATAGCTCAAGTCCGAGCCTAGGCATTGACCTCGAGGCCCCTCATCGGCCAGTTTGAGGCCCGGACAACAAGCTCTACTTGTTCAATCATAACCCCATTTTAGTTTGTATTTTTTCCTTTAGCCTCACATAGCTAGAATCAATTGATTTAACAACTAGTGTTTTCCATGAAAATGGTAACATCAATTACATTTGTAAATGGGATTCTAAAAATACGTAATCTATTTTTATGCTAGTTGTTAGAGCACTTGATGCTAAGATTGTGAAGTTTAATGAAGAGATACAAGCTAAAACAGGGCAGTAATAAAACCTAGATGCTTGCAGCCTGAGCCTCGGACTGGTCGATGAAGGACCTTGAGGTCGATATCTGGCCCGAGCTCGAGCTATCGGGGGTAGTCGGGAATGGGTAATAGTTAGGGTATAATCAAACAAGGTTCTTTACGGCCAAAATGAGAACAAGTATGAAAATAATAAATGCTAAGAATAGCCTCAAGCTAGTAAGGACGAGCAAGTTAGAGAGAAAAGAGATAGAGAGAGAAATATTATTGATCTGGTGGAGAATAGTTAGAGCAACATCTCATCCTTACAAAGAAGTGTGGGTTCCCTTTATATAGGAGGGGAACCCGGTTACAGAACAACGTGTATTAACTGTAAAGTATGGGGATGAGACAGCTAGACGGGATGCTTCAATATAGGCTCTGGATATGCCTGCTCTGTCAGACTTAGCCGTGTGCCTTGGGAATGTCCCCTTATACTCTAGCTTCGACCTTTGTCCTCTTCGAGTCAGGCCTCGATGAGCCCCAAGGGAGGGAACTCGATCGTAGCTCCACGTCCTTGGTATCTCGAGGCATTCTTTCGAAGTGGCTTGATAGCGAGAAATTAAGTCTTCTAATTTTTCTGCATACAGATAGTCTTCGCGTTTCCCAGAATGAAGCGATAGGAAATGATTCTGATACCTGACTCCACGAACTTCTTACAATAATGTCATACCAATGATGTAACCCGTGGCATGAGCTTTTGTAGCAATCGAGGTATCCCATGGACTTGTGCATTTTGACATCATTCAATGCACTATCGATTCCCATTCTCCAAGGTGAATGTACTGCCATCGATTTGGTTATTCAAGAACGTATTATTGCGTCCGCCGGTCAATCTTTTGAAGCCATGATAACCGTGTTGTTAACCCCTATAAATGGGGGTGCTTTGGCATTGTTTTTTCTATCCAAGTACCTTCGTTGGCTCATTTGACCATTTCTTCCTATCATTTTCCTCTATCCTTGAACATTATGTTTAGGGCTCATGGCCTCAAGGCCGTTGACAGAGCTCTCGTAGGCTGTGTTGTGGCCTCTTGCCGGAGCTTCCCTTTATTGAGAACAATAGTGTTGTCCAGTAGCTACTGTGGTTGTTGTTACATCTACTGTTGCTATTGTCATTGGCCTAGGATGGTGATAGACAGGGAATCAGTTCTCCTTTTTTGTAGACAGTCATTCAGACTATGCACCGCTACTTACTCTCCTACTTAGGCCTGGTGTGGCACTTCATCCCTTGGGTTTTTCCTTTCCCAAGGGATAAAATGGCACTACCAACTGTTGAGGCTCGGGCCCACCGAATCTTCAACCTTTGGCTTTAGCAGGCCATGTCTCTTTTCTCTACCTCCTCTGCATCCCTTCCTTTTCCTCTTCTTCATTTTTTTCCTTGGCGGGGACCTTCCGCGGGATTGAGTTAGGAACCTAGAGGAGATGGCTATCGAAGTAATCGCCCGCGAGGATGCGAGTTCGAGGGGGAGGCGCTCGAGGATGCTGATACCGGAGATGGATCTTCAAGGATGGACTAGGTTTTCGGGTTTCATAACATGTACATCCTTCTGTTCCTCCGTTTTTGTGTAGAGAACCTCTGTAGGCTTTTGTAATTGTATGTAAGGACACCTCGAGGGTTGTTATACATGGATATCTATGAATATAAAAATACTTCCTTGAGTTTTGTTTTTGCTTCTTGCACTATTATTGTATGTTCTCGTGCGCTTTGAGGCCTTTGAATGTTTTCCTTTGTTGTTGACTGCTGATATCTAACTTGGATGCGAGCGTTCTTTCCGGTCCTCAGCCAATTGAAATGGCTCTTTCTCGAGCCCATTGTCATACCTCGGACCAAGCCTGAATTGGTCAGATGGAATCGTGCCGTTGGGCCCTCCGAGTTGCATGGAGATAGAGCACCGAAGTGAAAAATAAATTTTAGGAACTTGGAGCTTTTACCTTTGAGCTTTGACGTAGATAACCTTCTAGGTAGTTTTCTGAGGAAGGGTTATTCGTACTCACGTGATTTTCTAAAGTTTAGCCTTTGTGGGCGGAGCTTGAAGTGCTTATTTTTCTTTTTTGGAAAGGAGAACCACGAGGTCGGATACAGCCTTGAGCTCTATGATAGCGTTGAAGGCTTTTCGAAGTCGGGCTTCTTTTGATGGAGGTCCTCGAGGTCGGGCACCACCTCGGGACTGGAGACAATGCTTTTGGCTCCATAGAGCCTAATTTCTTATCAGTAGAGATCTTCTACGGTCGAGTACCAACCTGGGATCTGTATTGAGGCCGTTGGCCTCCCGAGGCTTATCCTGGATAGGCGAATCATTACTGTTTCCCACATATATATGGGATGGATCTTACTTCTTTGGAAGATCCCATTATTTTAGATAGTCATGCTTCTACCTTGGCATGGAGTCTTTCGTTACCTTAAGCACAAAAATGTAGGCCCTGCTTCAGTCTGCCAATTCAACAATAGCCATGGTGGCTACTTCAGTGCCGACCCAACAGGGAGGGGAGAGTTCCACTCCCAGTGCTCTGGATCCACGGGATTTTATTCTGAAAACTATGTCTTTGATGAGAAAGGAACATCTGGAGACGGTGAGGAGATACTGCGGATGGAGCAATCGGGTAGCGTTGCAGGCGCTTTCCGTGGACAAGAGTATTACGGGCTCCACTGATGGATTTCTAAATGTATACTTATAACCTTTTACAATAAGACCCTCTGATAGGGTCATGCTTGATTTCTACCTAAAGTACCATGTTTCTTTGGCGCAGATACATCTATCATTTTGGTGAATAGTGTAGATGATGAGATTCGTTGCGGAGAAGGCTGGGCTCAAATTCATGCTTAGCCACCTCGTCAGGCTATATCGACCTTTTCATCATCGAGTCTTGGTAACCTTGCGGTGCCATTCACCTACACCCTTTGTTGTTGATGATGAGGAACATGAGGATCAAGAGTAGGTCGGTCGATTTGTCCGAGTCTGGTCGACTGATATTGTCCCTGTGGAGCTCATGCCATTTCACGAGGGATGGGATTACGTGCATAAGTGGAGTATCTCATGCTTCCTTAGATTTGGTTATAGCAAAAACTAGTTGAATAATTGTGTTTCCTCCTTTTCGGCAACTTCACGGACGCCGGGCGAAGTTCCCTATTTCCCAACTTGTTTCCGAGGTTGGCGACCCATTCGACTTGTGACGAGCGTAGGTAGCGAGCTGTGTCCCATGGTAGATGGGAAGCAAAATTCCAAGGTATGTGCATATGCTGATTTTACCTCGGTCTTTGTATGTTTCAGATGACATTTTCTCCATTCTTTTGCATTGGCTTTGCCCTTATGGTATCGGGAGGTCCCTTGGGATGAGGCTGTGTTCTTTTGGGGAGGGGGAGGAATCATCGGCCTCCGAGCCAAGGGATGATGGTGGTAAAATGGACTTACATTTGCAGTGCGATGGAGATTTTAGTAGGGCTAAACGTGCCCGTGTCTTCGTGGAGAGGACATTGACTGAGCCTGCTAATCCCGGAGTGTTTGATTCCAGAACGATGGTTCCTTTGAGTGAATATGCTTTGATAGAGGTTGGTTCTTCAGGGGTTAAAGGGTCAGGACCAACAGGAGTGTGCTCCTCCTTCGAGGAAGTCCGCTGGCTTCACTTCATGGTGAGTTTTGGCGCACTCCTTCTGTATTTTGCATCTTTTTTCCTTTATTGAGTTTTTCTTTTGCAAGCCTTTGATAGGCTCAGGTCTTAGTTTTTCTATCATAGGGCCAGGCTTCGAAAAGCTCTGGGTGAGGGTGAGTGCCTTAGGCTCTTTAGCGAGGAGAAGGAGGTTGAGACGATGCACTGGCGATATGAGGCGTATCGGAGCTTGAATTACGAGAGCTATTTGATGGAGCAAGTAACCTTTTGTAGTATGTGCTTCACTCTTTTTAACCCCTAAGGTTAATACTTTTGCCTATCTTAGCTGTAGAGAAAGATGGAGGCTTTGGAGTATCTTAAGTGCAAAGCCGACCGCGTCAGGAATGCTTGCGGTGGACCGAGAGCTCAGGTGCAGGCTTAAGTTTTAGAGGAGAGGGGTACCTTTGCCAAGGCTACTGCCTTCGAGGCACAACTCCGCTTGGCTCATGACAATGCTATAGTTCAAGCGGATATGATTGCGAAGCTCGAGTCCGATCTCTTGAAGGTCAGGGCTGAGATAATCGATGCCCGGGCTGAAGCAGCATTAAGTCAGACCAAGGCTAATTAGGAGATGGTGATTCATATGAAGGACGTTGCTGATGCCCAAGCTGAGTTGAAGCAGGCCCTCGATCGTAAGAAGAGGATCAAAGAATATGTTCGTTGTAGATCCCGAAGACAGGTACTCGAGGAGATCGGTGCTAGGGGCTTCGTTCTCTCGGAGGAGTAGGCTTGAGCAAGGGCGGATGAACATGATACTCAATCACTTCTTGTTGATGTTATAGAAAGCGAATTTGGGGCTGACAAGCTGTAGCTTTTTGGAGCGGAGCATAGATTTCTCCACTTTTCCATTTTGTACTTGATATTTGTAGAGCATGTTTATAGATGGAGAGCGCAACTTTTGCGTATGTAAAATAAGATAAAACTTGAAGCTTTATCTCTTTTATATCTATTTCTGTATTGCTTTTGACCAGGCGGCTGGTATCAGTGTTTGGTGAGAGCCATGTGGGTCCGGAGCCAATTAGGCAGGCCGAGAGGCTCACAAGTTTGATTTTTATGCGAGCAGGCATTAGGGCCTTTGTGCTTTGCCCAACTACTTAGGCCTAGTCTCCAAGTCAGTCTTCAACTCGGGCTTACCTGACCTTCAATCTCCTGTGCCTGCATGGGCGGATGATGACTTTTACTGCTCCTTACCCTTATGCATTTGTGTTTCAACTATTTTGGGTTCAGTCTCTGAGTCACGTTGAGACTCGAGCTTTATTTGACCCTCAAGTTTTTTTGTGCCTGCATGGGCGGATGATCTTTTCTCTTATTCCTCAGGTTGAAGCGGCCTTTTAAGTGTGTGGCCCGGAGGCTTATTTGGCTGGCGACAATGGCACTTATGCTATACAGTTAGGCATGTGTAGTTAACTATTTGGAATCCGGTCTATGAATCAGGTTACTACGCGAGCTTATTTTAATCCTTAAGTTTTCAATTTTCAAGCTGGCGACAGTGGCTCTTATGCTATTTGGTCGTTGAGATCTTTTAGTGTGCGGCCCAGAAGCTCATTTAAGTGGCGATAATGGCTCTTATGATTTTTCCCATGGGCAATTTTTATGCTTTGTTTTCCTCTCATTAAGGTCTTTTTGAAATGATTTTGCCTAACCCGTCATCGGTTCGGGAAAAACCTCGATTTCAACTCGTTGGCGGTGATGTTCGAGCACCTTAGAAAGTTCTTTGCTCGTAGGCTGAGTAGCTCGAAGCCTTGTGATTTGGAGCTGACATGGTCGAAGCTCGTTTGCCAATTGAGGGAAGCTTGTTTTAACCAGTTCTTTTTGAAGTATATTCGATGTAATGTCCTGTAATTTTGTTAGCGACAGTCGGGTGTCCCCGAGTTGCGTTAATTTGGCTAGTGCAGCCGTTTTGACCGTAGTCATATGTGTTTGGCCAGAGTCATTTTTTATCCCGAGTGATAGTTTAGGCATCTACACTGAGGGTATGCCTTTTCATGATTCTTACAAATATGACATATGGTCTAAACTTCGAAATTGAGTTTTACGCTTGTAGTAAGATCTTATTAAATTTTCATGCCTGTTGAGATTTTACAATTTGCCATGCCTGTTGAGGTATTACAGTTTGTCATGCCTGTTGAGGTCTTACAGTTTGTCATACCTGTTGAGGTCTTATAGTTTTTGTTGCTATGTTAAATAGATATGGTTATACCGAGTCTGCCCGCTCGGGGTCTTATAGCCTCAGGTTTTCCAGTGTACGGTTATTGGAGACAGTCTACAAGTCATCATGCTTGCTTAGGCTCAAAGGCCGTTATTCATGAGCTCGGAGTTACCTTGTTGGGGCTTTATGAGCCTGGAGTTTTGACCCTGGGGTCGTGTGGGTGCCAAATTGTCGATGCTAAGTCTTCGAGTATTTGGGGACACATTTGAAGGAGGGATCCCTACTGAGAGTATGCTGAAGTTTTTGTGGAATGTGAGATGTTGAAAGATATTCTTTTACTGCTTGGCGTAAAAACATATCGTTTCATTGTTATGAGCTTGGCCTACGCGAGTGAGGCTCCTTGGACCATTTGATCCAATACATGATTCTGTCTTGAAACTCAGTCTGCCGTTCCCCGACCCATCCGAGCGGGCAACACCTTAAGGGGGGTGTCTTTCATCGTTTGATTGCAAAAGAAGGCCTGTGATCTTGTCGGATCCCCCATCAGGGGTTTTGTTGCTCCGCTAAGAACCTTGTTGGCGAGACCCTTTTTGGGGTGGAATATCGGCCTTGAGAAATGAGCACGACGGGTTCTTTTAAGGCCTTGGGATCTCCAGGTAGATTTAGAACTTCTGAACGCCCTGACCGGGTGTCTGCATATAGGTTAGTAAAAAATAACAAAGGAGAGAGGCAATTTTTCCTTACCGCGGGATGTGTAGACGATGTTCCGAGGTTTGGTATGTTCCTACTGTTTTGAGGTGTAGACTCTAGTACAACCCTCCGCTGTGTTTAATCGGGCTTGGCCAAAGATGTGGTTTGCTTACCCTTTGACTCTTCCAACAGTGGAGATATTGGTACCGACGATATGTCATGTGATGCGAAATTTCTGGCTTACAATTTCAATTCTATCCCTTGCGTGGAATTTAATCCTTTTGGCAAAGTGGGGACGGCCCCGTCTTTGGGCGATGTGCCGGTGGTCGTCTGAATAAGACATCCATGCTTTGCGCCTCTTTTGATGATATGGAACTCGGCGTTCGGTCTAGGCCAGTCATGTTGTACCGAGAGACTGGTCTTTCTCTTTATCGTAGCGATCGCCATTTGGAATCTGTCAAATATTTGAGAGGTGGTTGTGTTTAGACCCAGCGGTCCGAACCGCCCCATCATTCTTGGCCTGACAGTGCCGATCAAGCCACCTGTATTCATGTGCACATGTTTTATTTAAAATGAATCGAGTGAGGAAGAAATTTACCAGTGCGTCATTGTGAGGTCGAGATGAGGTCTCGGTACCCTCTTTGCTGAATTGTGAGGTCGAGACGAGGTCTCAGTACCCTCTTTGCTGAATTGTGAGGTCGAGACGATGTCTCAGTACCCTCTTTGCTGAATGTAAGGGCGTCCTTGGAGGTATATCCCCAGATCAGCCTTACTTCGGTGACAAGAAATTTTGCTCCCCCTTTTACAAGTTCTTGGAAAGGTTTGTCGCTTCTCCAATATCATGATAATGCGCTGCGGCCCATTTGCTTCATTCCTCCTGGCCGCCTTCCATACTGGGGACTGAACTTGCATTCGGTCGCTCATATGTTCTCGGCGGCAAGTTTTGTCGAGCGGATTGGCATCTTTCCTTCGGAGCTGGTGGCCATCTTCGGCCTCGCAACCGCACTAGCTATGTAGTTCCCGCACTGGGTTGTGATTTCTTTGAGAGGAATTCAGCCGAATTGGTCCAAGCCATTTGACGTCCCTAGTTTTTCTTATGACAAATACGATGTTTGGTATAGCAATATGGAAATTGTAGTCTGATGGGCGAGGCGCCCTTGTCGGCCATGCATCCTGGTCAAATCTGGCTTTGTTAATGATTCCTCAAGGATATCGTCCTCGGTTCATTCTCCAATAGTTGTGAGATAGATTGCATCTCGGGGCGTTCCACCTGTCTCCGATGCACTCGCGATACCTCCATCTGTTCGGTATTGATTTCTTTCCTAAGAGCCTGTTTGGGTAAGCTGAGCCCGAGGACTTTCCTGGATGGTCATCCACGACTCTAATTTGCGATTGATGCCAGGTACGGGCATCCGACCAGGTCTTGGCTGGGTACCTGATCAAGTTTTGTTTGAACTACCCTGAAATCATCGGGCTTGATTTTTTTAGGCTTTGAGTGCAGGCATGTATTGTCCAGCCATCCGAGATCGGGGGTAATCTCATCCGTTCCATCAGGGAATGAGGTGTGTATTCCCGTGGTGTTTCATTCTCCCTTCGTTCGGTCCTGGACGTGTCAGGATCTCTCGTCGCAGCTTCGATGGCATCGACGTGTGTCTTTATGGAGGAATCTGTCAATATGGTAAGTGAGTTTATGGGGTCGGGCACTAGTTTATGATGCCACATCATGGTTCCTTTCGAGAGTGTTTCCCCGAGCCTGTTCAATAAGACGGGCTCGATCTCATCATCTTTTGGGTCGTTGCCTTTTCCCGCGCATGTATAGGCAGCGATGTGTTCGTTGGGATCTGAGGTGCCATTGTATTTACGGAGTTCTAGCATTTTGAGCTTCTCTAGAATGAGTTTCGGGGTTGCTTCCTTGGGGGGAGGGCCAGTGCACGAACTTCCCTGAACCTGATTCGATCCTATTGGTGAGATCCTCGAGTATCTTTGCCATGGTAGGGTCGGCTATCGATCCGTCATTGCCCGATCTCTTGGGTGATTATTCGGTGGGGGGAGCTATTTCCGGCGCTGCTGTGCTGGGAGCCCTCGGAAGGCTTTGTAACCGAGCTATGGCCAACTGTTATGCCTGCAACATTTAAAAAATAACATGAAGACTAACTTCCTATTTTTCTCGGGCTGCGGTCTTTTGGGCTTCCTATTTGTCGCTATGTTGTATGCTTCCGTCGGTGTGCGAGGTTTTGTCGACCCGCTGTGCGTCTTGCAAACCGCATCCACTGGAATTGGTCCAGGTGTGCTATCGGGGTTCTGTGGCGGCATGCCAATGACTGGAACAACTGTACTATTTTCTTTATGATTTTCGAGGTAGTTATTTTAAACCCCTTTTACTGAGCAAGACATTTTGACCTGAAATCAAGAGACCTTGGGCAAGAAAAAGTGTGAAAAATAACTTGCTTTTGTGTAATGAAACCAGTAAGAAAATAATCACTATTATTTTTAGCCCCACGGTGGGCGCCAAACTATTTACCGTGAAAATGGCAACAACAATTAAATTTGTAAATGGGATTCTAAAAATACGTGATCTAATTTTATGCTAGTTGTTAGAGAAGTTGATTCTAAGAATATGAAGTTTAATGAAGTGATACAAGCTAAAATGGGGCAGTAATAAAATCGAGATGCTTGCAGCTCGAGCCTCGAACTAGTCGATAAAGGACCTCGAGGTCGATATCTGGTCCGTGCTCGAGCTATCGGGGGTAGTGGGGAATGTGATAGAAGTTAGGGTATAATAAAACAAGGTTCTTTATGGCCAATACCAAGCGATAAAATGAAGAACAAGTATGAAAATAATAAACGCTAGTAATAGCCTCGAGCTAGTAAGGATGAGCAAGCTAGAGAGAAAAGAGAGAGAGAGAGATATTATTGATCTAGTGGAGAATAGTTAGAGCAACATCAGATACTTACAAATTTTGTGTGTTCCATTTATATAGGAGGGGAACCCGGTTACAGTACAACGTGCATTAATTGCAAAGAATAGGGATGGGACGACTCGACAGGGTGCTTCGGTATAGGCTCTGGATAGGCTGGCTCTATCAGACTTAGCCGTGTACCTTGGGAACTTTCCCTTCTGCTCTAGGCTCGACCTTTGTCCTCTTCGAGTAAGGCCTCGACGAGCCCCGAGGGAGGGGACTCTGTCACAGCTCCACGTCCTCGCGATCTCGAGGCATTCTTCCGAAATGGCTTGATTGCGAGAAATTAAGTCCTCTGATTTCGCCGCATACAACTAACATAAAAATAGATCACGTATTTTCAGAGTTCCATCAACAAATTTAATTGGCGTAACCATTTTAACGGTAAACAACCATTCTCTAAATTTCTTATGAATCTTCTTCTGTTGTCTATTCTATTATTGTCGGAATGCAATCTTCAAATTACTCTGTCCCTAATTCATGATTAATGTATCTTATTAACCGGTTCATACTGATTTCTATTACTCTGGGTCTAACTTTTCCTTCTGGCGATCATGTTAGCGTCATGAACTTATTTCTCGAAATAAGGATACGGCTTTATCGCCTATACTCTCCTTCGTTGTCTCAAGGCCTGTCTCCTCTTATATTTTCCTTCTTTTGGCTATAGACTCTGTAATGTTGTCATTTTTTTCTACCGTTGTCATCCATGTATCACATCTCAATCATAATTCTTAATTAACTTTCTTCTTATTTCACGCTAACATTTATGTCTATCACTTTATTCAAAAAACACGAACAAGATATTCCTTTGCTCTTAGCTCCCCTGGCTCCATCCATTGGCTCTTCGAGTTGCCTAACATTCTCTCTCTACTAGGGACGGGAGCCATACTAAGATAATATATATCCCTTTCACGGCATCCAATGCCTATCTTTATAGTACCCATATCTAGCCGAACTATTTTAGAGTGCACCATCTGGGTGCCTCACAAGGAGATTTATTAGCATATTTGCACTATCCTTCGAAAATGTCAAATAAGGCAAACATTCCATCACCCATTTTGGGTTACTCTAACCCCAGCCAGATCCTGATATCCGTCATTCTCTTATACTACTTTTGTTAATTCCATAGGGCATAACTGAGATCGGTGTGGCCGATTGTACGTACATTTGTCACTGTTGAAGGTAACTCAAAATGCTCATACATTTGTTTACCGTGAAAATGGTAATAACAATTAAATTTGTTGATGGGGCTCTAAAAATACGTGATCTATTTTTATGCTGGTTGTTAAGCAGTTGATGCTAGATGTGCGAGACTTAGACACAAAATAAAGTTAAGGAGAGAGCTATAATCAAACAGATAGGCTAATTATTCGGGGCCTTGAGCTTGTCGATTTGGGGCCTCGAGGTCGATCCTAGCGCTCGGTTACGAGCTGTCGAGGGTGCCGGGGTAAGGCTAACAGTAGCAAGATAATTAAAGAGGGGCTCTTTTTTGCCAATAATAAGTAACAAATGAAGAAAAAATATGAAGATAATAAATGGAAGGAATAATATTAAGAGAGTATATTAGAGATCAAAGAAAATTTTCTTCTATATTTCTTGTAGAGCAGCTGAAGCAATAGAGATTTACAAAATGATAAGGATCCCATTTATATAGGAGGGGAATCCCTACTTAGTACAAAATGCATTAATTGTAAAGATACAGAGATGGGACAACTTGAAATGACACCCTTATTCGGGTTTAGAGTAGACAGGCTAAGCGTTATCAGTATTAGCCGTGCGCCCTGGCAACTCCCCATCTTCATCATAGCTGTGGTCATCACTATCTTGGGGTCAGGTGTTAACGACCCTCAAGGGAGGATACTTGGTTGTGGCCTTGAGCCTTCAAGGTGACTTTCCGAAGTACCTTAATGACAAGAAATGGGACCCTCTGATTTGGCCGTCTACAGATAGTCTCTGCATTTCCTAGAACAAAGCGATGGGAAATAATTTTGATCCCCAACTTTTTGGGCTTCCTGCACTGATGTCATATTGATGATGCAACCTGTGACATAAGCCTTCACGATAACTAGGACATCCCATAGACTTGTCCTTTCAGCGTAATTCAATGTACTGTCGATTCTTATTCTCCAAAATGACATTACTGCCGTCGATTCAGTTTTTGATAATGCATTGATTGTTCCTGCCAATCCATCATTCAAATGTATTTATGGCGATATTATCACTCGCTATAAATGGGGGCCTTCCGGTGCTATCTCCTTACCCAAGTGCCTTTCAACATCTATCCATTCTTCTCTCCTCACTAGTTCCTCCATTATTAACCACCATGTTTGGAGTTCACGGCCTTAAGGTTGCATGGCAGCATTTTCATCAGCTGGGTGATGGCTTTCTACCTGACTTTACCCTTGCAGAACAAGATTATGCCGTCTTGTTGGCTTCAGTGGGCTATGTCTCTTTTTTCTACCTCTTTTGAATCCTCCCCCTTTCTTCTTCTTCATCTTCTCGCTCAGAGATATTAATCCATGGGATTGAGATGGCAATCTAAACGAGGTGGCGGTCGAAGGTATCACCATCGAGGATGCATGTTCGAGGAGGTGGTGCTCGGAGATGTTGCTATCGGAGATGAACCTTCTAGAGTAGACTAGGCTCTGGGATTCTGTTATAGGTGTACCCTTTCGCTTCTTTCTTTTTGTGTAAGGACCCCTCGTGGGCTTTTGTAATCATATAACAGCACCCTTTGTAACTGAATGTTTATGAATACAAAGATATTTTTTCAATTTTGCCTTCGATGCTTGCTGTACTCCCTTTCATTTAGGTTTATGGAGATTCAGAATGCACGACTCTGCCGGTTAACGCCTATATCAAACCCAAAAACGAGTATTCTTTTTGACTTTTGGCTGATAAAAATTGCTTCCTACGGAATCCTTTGCCGTTCCTCGGGCCAAATATGGATAAACTCGTGTCGTCGGGATCCTTAATTTGAGTTGAATAGAGGAAGGGCTTCGAACCCCCAAACCGAGGTTAAGACTTTAGACTTTTGAGAGCAGTCCCCGAGTGAGGGTTAACTAGGGGCATCTGGAAATTTCACTTCAACTTAATGTATACAATCTCAAAGGCATAGTAGATAGGTCCCAGGTGAGAGACTACCCGGATTTAGATTATATCCTGAGGTTGAACCCTTATGGATAGAGCTGGAGGTGCTTATTTTCCTTCTTGAGAGGAGACTTCAAGACGAAGTACCATCTCGGTACCGGAGATTCTGCCGTTGGCTTCTTATAGCCTAACTTCTTTCTGATGGAGGTCCTCGAGTTCGGGTAGCACCTCGGGACTAGTAGAGATGTTGTTTAGCCTTTCAGGTGGGCGGGTTGCTATTATTTTTTTCCATATATAGGGTCACTTTCGCTTCTTTGGAAATCCTACTATTTTAGATAGTTATCCTCCCGTCCCAATGTTGAGCCCTTTATTACCTCAGCACTAAAGTATTTGCACAGGTTCCTGCTTCAGTTCTCTTGTCTCGCCATAGCCATGACTACTACATCGGGATCTGTCCGACATGGAAGGGAGAGTTCTTCTCCCGATGCTCAGGATCAACGAGATTTTACTTTAAATATTATTTCTTCGATAGGAGAGGAGCACCTTGAGTTAGTGAGGAGAGACTGCGGATGGAGAGAGAAAGTAGCACTAGAGATACTTTCCTCGAGTGAGGGCATCACGTACCGTGCCGATGGATTGATAAATGTGTACACGTATCCTTTCATATTAGGTTGCCTTGATAGGGTTGTGCTTGATTTTTGTTTAAAGTATCGGGTTACCTTGGCATAGATCCACCCATAGTTTTGGTGAATAGTGTTGATAATGAGATTTTTAGTAGAGAAGACAGGGCTTGAATTCATGCTCAGTCATCTCATTAGGTTGTACTGACCCTTTCACCATCGAGGTCTGCTAACCTTGCAGTGTTGGTCGACCACGCCCTTCGTTGTTGATGATGCAGAAGATGGAGATTGGGAGTGGAAGAGTCATTTGTCTGGTTACGGAATGCTGACCTTATTCCTGTGGAACTCATGCTATTCCCTATGGAATGGAACTATACACATATGTGGTACGTCCCGTACCTTTTCAAATTTGTTTATGGCGGTGCTAGTTTTGTAACTGTGTTTTTCCTTTTTTTGTAGCGGTTTTATGGGTACTAGGTGACGTTCTTGATCTACCTGGTTAGGTTTGAGAGTTGGAGACCCACTCGACTTGCGAGAAGTGCAAGTAGAGAGCTTCGTCTCGGTGCATATGAGAAGCAAAACATCACAGTGTGTGTTTGTAATACTTTTTCCTTTCCCTTTATTCATTTGGAGAGACACTTCCTTTACTGCGCATTAATCTTACGATCGTAGGTATCGGAGTACCTTCTGAGGTAAGGTCGTGCTCCTCCGAAGAGGGGGAGGGGTTGCTAGCTCCCGGTCTAAAGAACGACAATAATAAGCGGGATATGCATTCATAGGGCAATGACGCTTAGAGTAAGGTGAAACGGGGCCGGGGCTTTGATACGGAAACATCATCTGAATCTGTCGCGTCCCTAGTTCCTGATTTTGGAAAGGTGGTTTCTATGAGCGACCGTGCTACGACCAGAGTCGATTCTTCCAAGGTTGAGGGGTCTAGACAAACAAATGTTCTCTCAGCCTTTGAGGAAGTCCGGCGTCTTCACTTTGCGATGAGTTTCGATGTAGGCCTTTTGAATCCTGCGTCTTCCTTTCCTTATCGAGTTTTTGTTTGTAGGCCTTTGACAGGCTTAGCTTTTAGCTGCTCCGTCATGGAGCCAGGCTCCAGAAAGCTCTGGATGAGGATATATCCCTTAGGCTCATTTGTGAGGAAAAGGAAGTCGAGTTGGCACATTTGCGGTACGAGGCAAGCCGGAGCTTGAACTATGAGAGCTACTTGGTGGGGAAGGTAACTTTCTATCCCGAATGAGTGTGCATTGCGCCTTCTCGCTTCTGAGACTAATTCTTCCTTTATTTAAGCTTCAAAAGAAGACGGAGGCCCTGGAGCACCTTCGGGGTGAGGCTGGTCTAGCCAAGAGTGACTGCGACGAGCTAAGAGCATGGGTAGAGGTTCAGGCTTCAGAGGAGAAGGGTGCCTTAGCTAAAGTTCCTGCCTTTGAAGTTCAACTCCGCTTTGCCAGTTACAATGCTTTAGTTCAAGAAGATACGGTCGCGAAGCATAAATCCGAGCTTGCAAAGGTTAGGGCTGAGATTGTTGATGCCCGAGTTGGAGCCGTACTGAGCCAAACTAAGGCTAATTAGGAGATGACAATTTATTTAAAAGTCGCTACTGATGCTCAAGCCGAGTTGAGAAGGATCCTCGATCGCGAAGATAGGATCAAATAATATGCTCGTTGTAAGTCTCGAAGAAAGATTCTTGAGGAGATCTGTGCTAGAGGTTTTGTTCTCTCAAGAGAGTTGGCTCAAGAGAGCGCGGACGAGCGTGATGCTCGGTTACTTCTATCCTACATCGAGGAAAGTGGAGATGAGGCCGACAGAGCATAGCTCCCAGGAGGAGGGCGTAGATTTTGCCATTTTGTACGTAGTATTTTAAAAGCATGTCCGTAGATGGAGACTGTGTCTTTTTGCATATATTTATAAAAGAAAACCTTGTGGCTTCGCTTCTTCTATATTTCTTTCTGTCTCGAACTTGGATAGATGAACTAGTCTCGGAGTTGGTGAGAATCCTTAGCTTCGTGATACGGTCTTGGGGCTCATTAGTCTGGCCCGGGGGCTTTTACGCGCTTGGTCGATGCGACCTTTAGTTCAAGCTGGTGTATAAGCTCTTATGCTTTTGTTCAACTATTTTGGCTTTAGTCTCTGAGTCGGGTTTCAACTCGAGCTTGTTTGACCCTCAAGCTTTTATGTTTGGATGGGCTGGCGATAATGGATCTTATGTTTTTCCCTTATGCATATGTAGTTAACTATTTTCGGTTCAGTCTCCAAGTCGGGTTTCGACTCGAGCTCAATCGACCCTAAAGTTTTCAAATTTGTATGGGCTAGCGCAGTGGCTCTTACGCCTTGGGCCGATGCAGCCTTTTAATGTAAGTTGGCGACAATGGCTCTTATGCTTTGGGTCGAAATGACCTTTTATTGGCTTTGTTTTCCCCTCGTTAAGGACTTTTTAAAGTAATTTTTACCTGACCCTTCGTCGGTTTGGGAAGAACCTCGATTTCGAGTCATTTTGTGGAGATGATCGAGTACCTCGGGAGGTTTGGCTCGGAGGCTGAGTATCTCAAAGCCAGTGATGTGGAGTTGACATGGTCGAAGCTCTTTTGCCTATGTCGAGGGTAGCCTATTTAACTAGTTCTTTTCAAAGTAGATTCGAATTAATTGAAGGCTTGCAATTTTGTAGCGACAGTCGAGTGTCTCCGAGTCGCGTTAGTTTGTCTGGTACAACCATATGACCGTAGTCATTTGTGCTTGGCCGGAGACATTTTGATCATGAGTGAAGTATTTTAGGCGTCTATATCGAGGGTATGCCTTTTTAGGAGTCTTACAAGTTTGATATATAGTCTTAACTTCGAGATTGAGTTTATGCCTTTAGTAAGGTCTCACAAAGTTTTTAATGCCTTTGAGGTTTTACAGTTTCTAGATACTTGGTACAAGTATGGTTCATTCCTTGCTTGATGTCTTACAGATTTGTTATTGCCTTATATAGGTCTTACGAGACCGAGTCTGCCCGCTCGGGGTCTTATGGCCTCGTGTTTTTTAATGAATGGCGATTGGCGACAGTCCCCGAGTCATCGAGGGTGCCTTGGTGCGGAAGCCGTTACTTGTAAATTTTATATTGCCTCATTGAGGGCTTACAATTTCGGAGATCCCGATCCTGAGGTCATTCGGGTGTTGAATTGTCGATGCCAATCCCCGAGTTTTCAGGACGTTTTGATGAAGGAATTGTTTTTGCGAAAATGCTGAGTTTTCTTTGGGGTATGAGATGCTTTGACAAAAGATATTCTTTGATCGCTTGGCACAAGTATACATTTTTCGCCATCGGGGGCCCGGCTATGCAGACACGGTTCGCTTCGACTGTTTGGCCCCGTATATCATTTTCCTATTGGGACCCTTTTGGCATTTCCTGGTTCTTCCAAGTGGATGACCTTTCGGGGGGGGGGGATGTGATGACCTGACACGTTATTTAATGAGTTACTTCTTCGTTTTCCCCTAATTCTGCTTCTTTATTCTTTATTATCGAGTCTGGTATGATCGAGGTGGTTTGGAGAAGTTTTGGTAAGAAATGAGACACTTAGTCTCTTTAAGGAAGGCTTAGTTTGGAAAAGTCAACTAGATGTTGACTTATGTGTTAGAGGGCTCGGATATAATTTCCGATGATTCGGTTAGCTTCGGGGGATGGTTTGTGACTTAGGAGTGTGATCGGAATTGATTTTGGAGGTCCGGTGTAGAATTAGGCTTGAATTGGCGAAGTCAGTATTTTGGCGAAGTCAGATTAATAGGTGAGATTTTGATCTGAGGGTCGGAATGGAATTTTGAGAGTTGCTGCAGCTTCATTAGGTGATTTTGGATGTGTGTACAAAATTTTAGGTCATTCGTAGGTGTTTTGGTCAGGTTTTTGATCAAATGCGTAATTCAGAAGTTTTAGAAGAACTTAGGCTTAAATCCAATGTAATTTGATAGTTTTGGTGTTGTTTGTGGGGTTTTGATGGTTGGAGCAAGTTTGAATGATGTTTTAGGATGGGTTGGCACTTTTGGTTCAGGTCCCGAGGGCCTCTGGGTGATTTCGGATGGCCATCAGGATGAATTTTTGACTTATGAGATTGCTGGTGTATCTGGCTTCTGGTATTTCCACATCTGTGGAAAAGGAATCGCAGATGCGGTTGTGCTGGTGCGGAAGGGAGGTTCACAGGTGTGGCTATTTGGCTTGGATGGATGAGTCCGCAGTGTGGTAGATGAGTCGCAGAAGCGAAAGGTGTGGCCATGGTATTTTCCGCAGAAGCGGACAAGGATCCACAGAAGTGGTGTCCGCAAATGCGGATAGCTGACCGCAGAAGCAGTCGTAGGCTTAGTGAAAATTCGCAGATGCGGAGGTGGAACCGCAGAAGCGGTAGTCGCAAATACGGTAAGGCAACTGCAGATGCGAAAATGACTGTTCAGAGAAGGGGTTTTAAAGCTCATTTTGTTTTGCGAGCTAAGGGTTATTTCCATCAATTTTGATCGACCTTGAGAGTTTTTGGATGGAAATTGAATGGGATATCGACTAAGTGTGATTGGAGGTGAGTTCTATGACCTAAATACATGATTTAACGGTAGGATTAACATAGAAATTTGTGGAAATTCATCAAAAGGGGGTAAAGCTAAGGCTTGAAAATTTGGTATTTCAAAGTGGGATTTGATGGGTCATTTGGGCTCGGATTTGGGAGTTTTTTGATATGTATAGACTCGTGGCGATGATGTTAATTTTTTAATTTTTCAAGAAGTGGGCTCGGGGCTCGGATTTTGCTAACTTTGAGATTTTCGCTATTTTTTGATTGTTTTTGATTGAGTATTGTTCCATTGGCATATTGTGACGTATTCGTTATGGTTTTGATTAGATTAGGTGCACGAGGAGATCGATTCGGGAGGCAAGGGCATAGCGAGCTAGGATTTTTGCCGGCTTGAGGTGAGTAATAGATGTAAATGTTGTCTTGGGGGTTTGAAACCCCGTATTTGCACATCGTAGTGCTATATTGAGGTAACTTATAAGCCGAGTAGCGAGCGTGGGGTAGAGCACCATTGGGGATTGTGACTTGGTCCATCCCGGTAGATGAATATGCTGCGTATTTGACTGAAATTCATTTATTATCATTATAATTTGAGCTGCTTGCTGTATTTGGGCTTCATGCCAACTGATTTAATCCTTAGGGATTGTTATTACTGGTTTCTTACTTTTTTTACATATTAATGAACTCAGTCCTGGTTTTTAATACTGTTTTATAAACTCAGCCACCTTTTCTCTCACTTGAAACTTAATTAATATTTTTAAAGGAAGTTTGGGATGAATATTTTTATATTGTTGTGCCCGAGGCGCTTATGTGATTTTGGACTGAGTGTGGGATCAGGCTGCGCGCCGCAGCGGTATAATATTGATATTGATATGAGGCCAAGGGCCTAACTGATGCCACGAGATGGCTTATTATTGCGCTTGAGCCGTAAGGGGCATCTCCCGGAGTCTGCACACCCCCAGTGAGCGCCGTCGACGATAAATAAATGGAGCGGGCTACACGCCGCAACGGGTACTGGAGAGTAACGGTCTATGTGTTGCATTGCATATTTGCTTCTCATTTACTTATTTATCTGTTGTGGTATTTCCATGGTTGTTTTCATTGGTGCACTAATTTTTTACTACTTGGGTTAAGTTGCTGTATTTATAGAATTACTTTGTGCCTATTCAGGATTTCTTATTCTCAGACTTTATTTATGTTTATTACTCACTGGGTCGAAGTACTCACATTACTCCCTGCACCTTGCGTGCAGATCCAGGTACACCTGAGGCTGTGTGAGGATTTTTCTGCCTAGCATCATATATGGGAGTATCAAGGTAGCTGCATTTGACGTTCGCAGTACTGATCTTCCTTCTGTCTTATTTTTTTTTTATTTTCGCATTTCTAGAGAACGATATGTAGTAGGTTGATACTTATGTGTTAGAGGCTCAGACTTGTGACATCGGATTCTTCGGGCTGTGTAGTTGTTTTATTATTATGGGATTCCGCATGTTTTAACTTTATTTCAGATATTAAGTATAATAACTTAGTAATTTATCGGGGTTAAGTAATTCATGAACTATATAAAAATGGTTAAAGTTATTGAATTGGTCGGGCTTGCCTAGCAGTGTGTTGGGCGCCATCACGATCGTGATAGTGGGATACCCTCCAGTGGTTGAGGTTGACTGCAAAAGAAGCCTAGAATACTAGTCGAGTCTTCCTTAGGTAACATGTGGATGTTGACTCGTTAAAAGACTTACCGGTAAAACCCTCTTCGCGACGAAAACTCGGTCGAATGAAAAGAGTGCAATAGATGCTTTAAAACCTTAAGGTGTTCAGGATGGGTTTGTGCTTTGACTATTTCGATCGGGCGCCTGCATAAGGGTTAGTATGAAAATAAAAAATGAAAAGGGATATGGTTATATACCTTATCGTGGGATGCGCCGGTGATGTTTCGAGGTCTGATATGTCCCTTTCGCTTGTAATAAGGACACGACATGGTCTTCTGCTAAATTTAATCGGGCTTAACCGAAGATGTAGTTTGATTACCCTTTGGCTCTTTCGCGAGTGGAGGTAATGGTGCTGGTGCCAAATCGTGCACCGCAAACATTTCTCTTGCTGCATGCTATTCCCCGTAGACAGTTTTAATCCCGTCCTTTGTTGGGAATTTCATCTTTTGGGGGAGGGGGGATGGTACTACACTCATACAGTGTATCCACGATCGTCCGAATAAGGCGTTATACCTCATGTTTCTTCGATGACATGAAATTTGACAATTTGGGTTGTGCCGACCACGCTGACTAGGAGTGTTATGCGCCGTAATATTACGTCGATAGTACGCCCCGCAGTATTATATTACGACGATGTTATGCTCAGCAGTAATATATTACGATGATGTTACACTGCATAGTATTAAGTTGTGACGATGTTGTACCCTGTAGTATTATGCGTTGAATTTGTTGTAAGGTTATTGACATCAGTCCAAAGAAAAGATTATTTGGAGATTATAAGGATTGTACATGTTATGAAGGATAAAGAAAACGAGTTTCGTTGAAAGCGTCCAATTGGAATAAAATACGGGTCGAGCTTATAATACCCGATAAGTATGAACTAGTACCATGTAAGATACCATATGACCACAGTAGTATAATATATAAAGTATATATAAAATATATTAAAAATAAATAGAATTTTAAGTAATTTGAGGTAATTTTTAAATTATGCGGGTAATTAATTAATAACCGGGTAACCAAACATTATCCAGTTAACTAATAAGTGGGTAAAGATTACTAATCTTCACCGATGCTCCACGTGGCACAAGGACACCAATTTAAAAGGTGCCTCATAACTATTGTAAAGAGGTGTCTTGCACCTAAGGAATAAGAAAGGTTTAATTTTATAACTCCTTGTAGCAATATGACAATCCACAAATGTCATATTATCACAATTTAGTATCCAATCCATTCAAAGGTTCGAATCCAGAAACAGTATCCTTTCAAAAACTTAGAAATTCAAATGTTATTCCTCCAAACTTCAAAAGAGCACTTCATTTCTTGGTTAGTTTGCTCTAATTCATTCTGGACAAGGCATCAAAATCACGTTAGTCATTCAAACAGAGAGAATACATCCTTTCTTAAATTTTTCGTTCATCATTCAAGAATCAAGAAGCTTAACAATTTTCGTTCAAAACTATTCAAAGAACCAGGAGCAGTTTTCGTTCAAGAATTTTGCAGAAGCAGATTCATCCAAATAATTTAAGAAACAGGTATGTTAATGCTATCCCTTATTTCTTTCAGCATGATCCAAGTAACAATATGTATATGCAATATTATTCCATAAGAGATTCTACTCTTAGCAGTTAAGGATGTCTATGTTATTGATTTCGGTAAGTGATATTGAAGCATGTCATATCTCTAAGTCCCTATTGAGGTATATAACAAAGATTTCAATATTTATAATATAGTAATTTATATATAAATTGATTAAATCTCAGATTCTCAATATTATAGACTTATAGTAAATTTTGAAGTTGGTCTACAAAAATTTCTGAATTTTAAGTAAAGTGAGTTGAACTATCAATTGGTCATACGTTGTATCAAAATGGTTGAGAAGTAGACATAAAATAAATTGTCATGGTACATGTCAGTTACCTCTTGCTTTCGTCTCTTACAAATAGCAATACATTCA
The DNA here is from genome assembly GCA_026770625.1 of Nicotiana glauca. NCBI lineage: Eukaryota > Viridiplantae > Streptophyta > Magnoliopsida > Solanales > Solanaceae > Nicotiana > Nicotiana glauca. The sequence continues at coordinate 110,595 of MU679203.1, read as the reverse complement.
ACTAGATGGGACACAAATGGATTGAATGGGAAACAAAATGAGAAAACCTTCTTTTTCTATAATATCGAAGTTGGGGGATATAAACTAAATTGAAGTTTCATCAATACGTCCATTCCATAAAATAAAACGTACCACCATAGTGCAAAGTCTTCCTATTAAGAGGCATAATGGCCTTATGACGTACCGAGAGATTTTATGAACGTATTTCATATGCATTTCATACATTTATACATGCATATTGACCCATGACCAGATAACGTTATATACGCAATATATATATATATATATATATATACACGCACCGTAATCTTTTCCTATATCTCATATATATATATATACTTTAGCCATTGTGGGTAACATCATCATCATATACCAGCTGATCAGGTGGTGGTGCACATATAACGCCGTAACCTTTTCCTATATCTCATATATATATATATATATATATATATATATATATATATATATATATATATATATATGAGATATAGGAAAAGGTTACGGCGTTATATGTGCACCACCACCTGATCAGCTGGTATATGATGATTACCCACAATGGCTAAAGTATGATTCAAACGGTGTTATATACGTGTATATATGTATTCAAACGATTCTATACATGCGTATATATGCATGTATTCAAACAGCGTTATATAAGCGTATATATGTATGTATGTATATGTATATGGGATATGGGATATGGGAAAAGTTATGGAATTATATATGCACCACCACCTGATCAGCTGGTATACGATGATGATTTTGCCCATAGTGACCAATATGATATGATGGGATGCCCTCAGAAGCTGATGATGTTATGAAACATATCCCCATGCACGACATGACATTCATACGCATATACATGATGCTAAAAGTAATTTATGGTTAATAAAGTTATTCAGATTTACAGGTTGAATCATGTACTCTATATTTCTTCCATGTCTCTTATGTATCTATTTATGTACCTTACATACTCAGTACATTATTCGTACTAATATCTCTTTTGCCTGGGGATGCTGTGTTTCATGCCCGCAGGTCCCGATAGACAGGTCAAGAGACCTCCAAGTAGGCTATCAGCTCAGCGGAAGATGTTGGTGCGCTCCATTTGCTTCGGAGATGCTTGTTTGGTTAGTATGATTTAGACGTGTATTATTTGGTATGGTGGGACTCTGTCCCGACCTTTATGATATTTATGTAATCTTAGAGGCTTGTAGACATATGTCGTATACGTGAAAGATTGTACGGCCTTGTCGGCCTATATTTTGAGTTTATAAATGATTTGGTTGGCCTATTAGGCTCGTATGTCATGTGTATATGATGATGTAATAAGAAAGATACATTATGTTGGTGCTCGGTTGAGTAAGGTACCGGGTGCCCGTCGCGGCACATCGGTTTGAGTCGTGGCAAAAGTGGTATCAGAGCAGTTCTATTCTAGGGAGTCTACAAGCCGTGTCTAGTAGAGTCTTGTTTATGGGTGTGTCATGCACCACACTTATAAGCAAGAGGCTACAGGACATTTAGGACTGTCGGTCTTTCATACTACTCTAAATCGTGTAGTAGAGCTCACTTATAAGAATTCAAGTCCTGAACTTCTATTTATAATAAGACGATGCTTACATTCAGAAAGACGATCAATAAAAGATATAGCTGTGAAATTGTTGATTTAGAGGAACTCGATTTTGCATTTGTCTTATGATAAGTAAATGTGAGGTCTTTAGCAAATCATGGATGTACTGAAAGGTGTAAGCCTCTTGATAAGTAACCTTAAGGCAAGAATATTTATCCACCTTTATGGTGAAATATAATGCATTCAAAAAGTAAAAGAAGCAAGGTGAAGAAGGGTATAAGGCGCCCAGTTAATGAAGATTATCAGTATTACAGTTCCGGCAGAAAATATAAGCATTAAGAGTTACCCTCGACAGTAACAGAGATATGTACAATTGGCCGTATCCATCTCAGTTATGCTCTATTGGGGCTAATAGATGTAGTTTAAGAAAAGGACGGAACATCAGGACCTAGCAGGGATTATAATAAACCAAAATGGTGAATAGATTATTTGTGTTAGTTGACATTTTCGAAGGATATTGCAAATGTGCTAGTAGATCTCCTCGTGAGACACCTAAATGGTACACCCTAAAATATTAAAGCTAGTTATGAGCAGTAAAAGCCTTGAAGGAATAAATATTACCTTAGAGTGGCTCCCGCCCCTAGTAAAGAAAGAATGTTAGGCAGTTGAAAGAGCCAAGGGATAGATCAAGGGGAGCCAAACGCACAAGAATGTTTTGTTCGAGTTTTAAGAGTAAAGCAGTAGAGATAGATAATTAGTGGGTTATAAGAAGAGAGTTATTGAAATATTATGAGTAATATGTTATACACGGATGATAACGGTAGGTCAACAAAAAAATGATGACAGTAAAACAGAGTTTTTAGTCAAGTGAAGGAAAAGACAAAAGATGACTGGCCTTGAGACAATAAAAGAATATAGTGCATAAAGTCATATCCACATTTCGATAAATACTTTCGCAACTCTAGTGCGATTACGAAGAGGAAAAGTTAGACTCCAGAGTAATAGAACCAGTATGGACTAGTGAATAAGATAAACTAAACTTGAATAAGGAACTAAGTGATTTGATGATAGTCAACATCATGAGAATTGCAGATTATATTCTGTCAATAATAGAATGGACAATAGAAGAATATCCATGATGAATTCAGAGAATGTTCATTCAGAGAGACGCTTCCCTAAAGCAAGCAATGTGAGCAAAGTTAAGCTTAAGAGACTATATGTGCCAATTACACTAAGTATCACCATCACGAGCGATGGATTTTGTTATCCTTGATACAAAAGGATTACCGCAAGGTGAATAAGGATTATTGATAATGTGAAAGGACGCCAAAGATGAAGAGGAAAAATATCTATAGGCAAGTCGTTATAGCTCCAAATCTTAGCACTCCCCTAAAGTGGGGAATATGAAGTAATAAAATATAAAAAAAATGCGGTAAAAATAAAAAAGGAATGAGATTACACTTATTCAGCTCCTACGTATATGCTACAATTCTAGAACATTACGCAAATACGATGTCAATGAGAGAAAGTAAGGTTCCATACCGGAGATGTTATTGATAGAAAATGAGTGAGTGCGAGACATAACTTAAGAAGAAAGGAAATAACCGAAGAAATATTTCACAGAATATTGACATGGAGGATTCAACCCCACAGTTATCACATTGTAATAATTGAGATATATTCATATAGGAGTTTGAGAAGTTAAAAAGGTATTGTATGAGTGTTACGCAAATAAAAGAGAGTTCCACTAGGAAGACAGAAGAAATATTAGTCCAGAAGCAACCCCACAGGCACAAGGGCGTGGAGATGAGTAACTACGGATAAGTATAGACAAGGAAGGACAGTAGAAGGTCCGTCGAGTATACGATATAATAAGTTCTCATCTTTACAAGGGTCAGAGGATCCTCCCTGAAGTACTAAAATGAAGAACTAACTGAGGAAATGAGAAAGAAGGCTTCAACCTAAGCACAATGAACTAATGAAGAAATGGCCATGTAAAAGTAGTCTCACAACAAAAATTTGTATACCCTTCAAAAGAAAGTGGCACCTACCGTGGCTAATGAATTGGGAGAAAGATCGAAGGCAATATTCGAGACTATATGAGTTGCACAAAAAAAATTCTGACGTGTGTGGGAACTAGGATAAGTTAAGTATGTACGCAACAAGGGGCAGAAAGACTAGGAAAGGTAATTGCACAAGTTTATAGAAAGCTGAGATGGAACAGAAGAAATTATTCGATCAATGATCCAGAATTAGTATGTTATGGATACACTCAAGATTGTGGAGCATTGTATTTGTTGACAATCATACAGCCATAGAAGACTCCGGTATAAGTTAAAAAGAAGAGTTGAGTCCAGGGCTTAGACAAAGGATTTAATTGTTAAAATATTATATCATGAATATTCCATAACGCCCATGAAAGGTTAAGGTAATAACTGATACCATGAGCCATAGATCGGAAGATAGTTTAAGCTTACATAAAGGCTGATCAAAAGAAAGAGGAAACTAAAGAATTACATCACCCAAGTAAATCAGTAGTCTGATTACTGGACGTAGAAAAATTATACAAGTTGTGCTTGAGAACATGACATCATCACTCTTAATAACAAATGTTCAAGAGAAATAACACAACCACCATAATCTATAATGGCTCTACAAGGAAGCCAGTTAAAAGAAGTACCAGGCTCATAAGAAATCAGTACGAAGCTCCCACCGGATTGTGTATGTACTAGAGGTGCGAGTATTATAATAGAGATTCAATGTTATGGACGTGAGTTACACCTAGATGGAAGGGAGGTTATGAAGGAGATAAAAGTTATGATACGAGATTTTATGTAAGTAAGGTAAAAGTGAACAACTTACATGATACTTAAATGCAGAAAGTTGTGAATAGTCCATACTTCGGATAGAAAGTTATAAGCACGGGGATTCAATATCCAGGAATGATAGCGTCATCGTTAGTGGCATATCTCATACCCTGTGGTTTCTAGGTATCGAGGAGGCTAATTAAGACAATAAAGAAGAGTTAGAGACGATATGATTTCTCGCTTGATGTTCCAGAGTGATATAAGGAAACCTATGATACAACAAGTTGAAGGAAGGTTGCGAGTAATATAAATAAATATGGGTAGGTTGCGAGCTTAAGTATGGCAAAGCGACAAGTTTTCAAGAAGGAAAAAGTAAGGATACAAAAGGGCGAGTGAAAAGGTGACGAGAATGGATAGGTCCTCAGGATTGAATCCATGAAAATGAGCAAGCTAATGGTTTATCTAAGTCATAGAAAGCTCAGTATAGACTGAATGAACTCAAAGGAGTCTAAGACTAAAATCATTTGAAAGAGATGAGGGTGTAATTGTGGTAGATAAAGAATGACATTTGGACCTTCGTTTGAATAATAATTTTGAAAAAAAAAGAAGAGAAGGAGAAAATATTTCACTGATGGTACGAGATTAGGATACCCCCATAAGGTGAATTACATTGAGACACTATGAAATACAACTATGAAAATCACTTCAAATATTCCTCAATGCAATGTAAGCCCTAGCGGCAATGTATTACGTAAGAAGTTTTAAATCTTCAAGTGGATGATTGTAGATCAACATTGAGGTGAATCAACAATGGACAAATATAAGTTACAAAGTATGACACGATATTACGCCATCCTTCTTAAGACAAACGGTAATCGAGGAGCAGTAAAAGACCGAAATTTATACCTAAAGGATATGCAACAAAAGTAACTAGGAGTTTTGTAAGAATGTCTCAATAACAATAAATTGAAGTAAAAAAAGGTATGGTATAGTATGACCCATGTAGATGCAGTAAATTCATACGAATGCATGACCAGATCTATGAAATAAGATACGGCCATATTCTCAAGTTCTACGAAGTATCGAGCGAAAAAATTCATTACACCTATAGATGCTGAGAGAGGCATCTTATTAAGTCTTGTATATGTTTACGAAGTAAGGCCTAGGGATTGAAAAAAAGTTAAAAGGAAAAATGAAAAATGAATCGCATAAGGGCACTTAAAAAGCCAGGGTCATACATGTTGCATAACAGGAGGTAGCAGCAGTTGCGAAATTAGAAAGATTTCGACCACAGACCATGATATGAGCAAAAAGACTAACGGGGTGGAATACTCTAGACTTTGGATTTATTCACAGAGCAAGTTCTTAAATTGAAAGAAGAGTATTAAGGAATTTACAAGAGCTATAAGTTACGAAAATGATAAGAGCATCAGTCAACATTCGAGGATGAATGATCCAAAGCGGGAATGATGTTACGCCCCACAATATTACGTCGATGGTAATATTACGATGAAGTTATGCTCAACAATAATATATTACAGTGATGTTATGTTTCGTAGTATTAAGTAAATTTGTTGTAAGATTATTGACATCAGTCCAACGAAAAGATTATTTGGAAATTATAAGGATTGTATCTGTTATGAAGGATAAAAGGGTACACAGATTAAAGAAAATGAGTTTCGTTGAAAGCGGCCAATTGGAATAAAATACGCATCGAGCTTATAATACCCGATTATTATGAACTAGTACCATGTAAGGTACCATATGACCATGGTAGTATAATATATAAAGTATATATGAAATAAATTAAAAATAAATAGAATTTTAAGTAATTTGGAGTAATTTTTAAATTATGCGGACAATTGGTTAATTATCGGGTAACGGGACATTACCCAGTTAACTAATAAATGGGTAAAAATTACAAATCTTCACCCACTCTCCATGTGGCACAAGGCCACCCATTTAAAAGGTGACTCATTACTATTGTAAAGAGGTTTCTTACACCTAAGGAATAAGAAAGGCTTAATTTTATAACTCCTTATAGGAATATGACAATCCACAAATGTGATATTATCACAATTTCGTATCCAATCAATTCAAAGGCTAGAATCCCGAAACAGTATCCTTTCAAAAACTTAGGAATTCAAATGTTATTCCTCCAAACTTCAAAAGAACACTTCATTTCTTGGTTAGTTTGCTCTAATTCATTTTGGACAAGGAACCAAAATCACGTTAGTCATTCAAACAGAGAGAATACATCCTTTCTTGAATTTTTCGTTCATCACTTCAAGGATCAAAAAGCTTAACAATTTTCGTTCAAAACTATTCAAAGAACCAGGAGCAATTTTCGTTCAAGAATTTTGCAGAAGCAGATTCATTCAAATAATTCAAGAAATATGTATGTTAAGGCTATCCCTTCTTTCTTTCGGCATGATCCAAGTAACAATACGTATATGTAATATTATTCCATAAGTGATTCTAGTCTTAGCAGTTAAGGATATTTATGTTATTCATTTCGGTAAAATGATATTCAAGCAGGTCATATCTCTAAGTCCCTATTGAGGTATATAATAGAGATGTCAATATTTATAATATAGTAATTTATATATAAATTGATTAAATATCAAATTCTCAATATTATAGACTTATAGCTAAATTTGAAGTTGGTCTACAAAAATTTCGGAATTTTAAGTAAAGTGAGTTGAACTATCAATTGGTCATAGGTTGTATCAAAATGGTTGAGAAGTAGACATAAAATAAATTGTCATGGTACATGT
>MU679203.1:65509-79052 GCA_026770625.1 Nicotiana glauca | reverse complement strand
ATATATATATATATATATATATATATATATATATATATATATACACACATACATATATGCGTATATAATGGCATCTGGTCATAGATCAATGTGCATGTATAAATGCATGAAATGCATATGAAATACGTTAATAAAATCTCTTGGTACGGCATAAGACCATTATGCCTTTGATTAATATCATGAGTAAATTTATCAACTTATGTATTTTTTGAGACCCATGAACAGACGATAGAATAATAAGACTTATGGAAAATCAAGAATTAAGTATCTCTAGCATTTCTATGAATAGAGTCATTTATAGAAGTTGTGCATTTACTCGTTGTTTGGACCATGCCAAAAACAAAGAAGGAATATCCTTAACATACTTGAACCGTTACCCTTGGTAATCCCTTCAACACAAGGGTGAATTGTGACAGCATATAACGACGGATCGAAGTAGAACAAAATCCGTACGTTGTTCTTGAGAACGATTGTACCGTGCTCTCTTGGAATTACAAATCCAGTTACCATCGCACAGTGTAACTTGGTATGAAAATTTACCCAAAATATGTCGCTTTCCTTAGTTGTAATTCACGTTTCTTGTGAATTAGACTTGAAGATTTGTTAATTGATCATATCTTGTAGGAAATGATCACATCTTGAATTGAAGATTTGGACCATATCTTTATTTGAAGTGATCATATCTTGTATGAAAGTGCACTGTATCTTTCTTTGTGAAAATGATCCTATCTTGTATGAAATTTATTGGATTTAAGAAGTCGCACCTTATTAATTGTTGCAAGGTTTCATGGCATCCCCACTTCATAAGCTTTGAATTGTGTCTAATAATCTCTTCTTGGAGATTTGTGGCCCCCCACTTTGTGGATGAGTTGGCCAACTATTATTCTAAATGTGCCACCTATATGTGGACTTTAAGAGTCACATTTATGTGACTTTGTAGGCTTTGATGTGCATCCACATTGGTGGATGTAATTCTTATCCAATATATCCCCAATTAATTAGGTAATACCCCGTTACCCGATAATTAATCAATTATCCGCATAATTAAAAATTATGTCAACTAACTTAAAATACTACTCACTATTAACATCCCTTGTACACCTTACTACCATGGTCATATAGTACCTTGTATGACATTAGTCCATAAATATCGGGTATTAATGCTCGGCTTGTATTTTATTCTAATATACCAAACTTGGACGAAAATTTATTTTTTTTGACTTGCTTCCCATCTCACCTTTTCGAATTTACTCTTAATTTGTTTAAAATAGGCATAATCCTTATAATCTCCAAATAATATTTTTCCTTGGACTAATGTCAATTACCTTATGATAAATTCAATGTACAATACTACTGGGTGCAACATCGTTGTAATTTATTACTGGGAAGCATAACATCATCATGATATAATACTGCGGGACGTAATATTGACGTAATATTGCTGGGCATAACAAAACGTCCTTGGTACCCCAACTAGGAAACTAATTGAGACCGCCAAGCCCTTCGAGCCTTGGACATCATCTTATGGCGGAGAAGCTTCGAAAAAGGACTTGGGAAAGCCCTTGAGTGCTCGGAGATTTAGATTATTTCCCCTCTTTAAATAAAAACACCTGAGAAGATAAATGCTGAGAAGGCTATGGCCAACTAGAACGACTTGAGAGAGGAGCTCGGGGCCATGACAATAGGTCACTCATCATCTCAAGCAGCTTACTCCATGGAGACTATAAAGAATGCTCGAGCTCTGCGAACGCCCGACTCGAGCAATGTCTCCGAGGAAGACCCTTTCCGCGGTTGGTTCACTGGGATAGGCAATGTTGTTGACCAAAATGATTCTTCCACCCTTTTCAAAGAGGCTCAACGTCTCTTCTCTCGGGTAAATGCTAGCTTTCATCGTTGTAAATTTTTCTTTTGTTCATTTCCTTTGACTAACATATCTTCATTTCATGTACATGACATCATCAAGTTTAGAGCTGAGCTGAGCTAATGTGAGGCCGAGCTCAGGAGGATTTTGGGTGAAGAGAAGACCTTGAGGCTCCTCTGTGGCCAAAAGGAGGAAGAGCTTAAGGACATTCGGGCTGATTGGCCAAATCTCGAAAAAATGAGACCGAGCTAGATGAGTAGGTTACGGTGATTTTAACAGAGTATGGCCTTGTTTACCTTAATTTGGAGGCTAATACTTCAATGTATCAGCTGCAACAGAAGTTGGAGATGATTGGGAAGCTTCGGGGTGAGGTTGATCAAGTTAAGGCTGACTGCCACAGATGGAAGGAGAACATGGACCAACTCGCTAGTGATAAAGAAGTTGTTTCAGCCCAACTGGCCTTAGCTCAAACTTAAATTCGAGGTAATAAAGTGAAGGGTCTAGCCCAGGCCAAGAAAATTGAAGAGTTAGAGGCAAAGCTTGCTAGAGCCTGAGCCGAAGCTGCACAGGCCAAGGCCGAAGTTGAGAAGACAAAGGCTACGACCGATAAGACTATCACTGTATACTTGAGGGATACCGAGGCAGTTCAAGCTGATTTGAGGGAGGCTTCCGACTTGAAAAATGTAGCATTGATTTGTCCAAGTGCCGTTCTCGGAGGAAGACTCTCAAAGAAATTCGCGCCCGAGGATTTAACCTTACCGAAGAAATAGCTGAAACAAAGGCACATGAAACCGATGCCAGGTTTCTTATTTCTTCTGATGAAGAGGATGTTGTGATTGGTTCCGAGGACGGGGAGGGCAAAGAAGGTGCCCCTGAGGAACAAGGGGTTCCCGAAGATAGAGCTGTTGAGGGTGCAGTTCCCGAGGACGTTGCTTCCGGGGATGTATCCTTGAAATAGATTAGGTTCTCCTTTTCTTTTGTGTAAGGTCCTCTCGTGTGCATTGTAAATATACTTTGTAAATTATCTTTTGTGAATTTAAAGACCCCTTTGCTTTATCTTCATTGTGTTGAATTTCTTTCCGTCTTTATTTCTGGAAAGTTTTATTGTATAACCCTAATGATCAGTTCGAATATTGGACTTAGAGCATAATAAAGCCTTAAGGTTTTTAGTGATCAACATAAAACCCCTTAGGTATTTAGTTAATTCTCGAGCTAAGCTTAAATTTATTTGGCGTGAGCACGGGATAATGGGACTCTTGAGTTAAGTTGAGCGAGAATGAGGTTTCGAACACTATATGTTTTGGCCCTTAGGCTCTTATACATCAGCCATTAGGCTATTTAAGTTGGGCCAATTCGGCCTCTAAAGCAGCTTATAATTTTTCCCTCTTTTCGGCTAAAAGATTTAGTAAAAATTTATCTATGCCTTAACATGTATTTTTCGTACCCATTGGGTTTTCCGAAGGTTCGACGGATCGGAACCTTATTAGTAATTTATTTGTGTAAACATAATAGAATACCTCTTGAGGTTTTTTTGAAGGCTGATATTATCGAACCCTATAGATTATTCGTGGGTTGATTTTATCAAAGCCCTTAGCCATGATAAAACTATTCCAACCCATCCTTCATACCTCTTTGTCTTACATCGATGATATCCTGTTAATTAGTGATACATTGGAAGAATATATCAACCTTCTTAACCGATTTTTTCAAAGTGTTTGAAGGCCTTTAATTTTATGGAGAAAGTCGGATGCCTCCGAGCCGCATTGTTTTGGCCGTAGCCTTTTATATGACCATAGTCTTTAAGGTGGTCGTATCCTTAATATGGTTGTAGCCTTTGGGTATGTCTTTTGGACTTGTTTCCCGATAACCTTTCGAACTTGTTCGGAAGGTTAGTCCCCGAGTATGTTAGCCTTGAAGTTTATGTCGAGGGGATGCCTCTTTGAGGTCATATGAGTCCGAGTTTTTGATGACTCGGATGCGATTGACTGTCGATGACCGTCCCCGAGTATCCGGCGGTGTATTTGCATTTTGGCTCTTGAGCCATTTCCCGTAGGATTTTAAGTGCAAAGCTTTTATAATAGTAGACTTATTTAAAACACAAAGTCTTTGTGATAAAAATAGAATGCTTCTTCAAATAATTGATATGTGCGTACATGTTTTGTTGTCGGAATCGACTATTCTATATGGACACGGTCCATCTGACCATTTCGCCTATTACAAAGTTCTCCTATCAAGGCCCTCTTTGGCATGAAATAAAGTATTTTCTTTGAAATGTAACCTCCGAGGGTGATTCCCCTAGTATTCGAGGTTGATTGAAAAGAAGATTTGGATGCTATAGAGTTCTCCTTAGGTAGCATATATTTGTTGGCTCGTTAAAAAAACTGTCGGTAAAACCCTTTTGGCAACAAATCCGATCTAAAAAAAAGAGTGTAATGCATGCTTTAAAACCACAGGGCTTCGTGTACAAAGGTGCCTTCGATGTCTTCGACCGAACAACTCTAATGATTTAGTTTCAAATTCAATAAAGATACATTCATACCGTAGCAGTAGTATTGTTTGGGTAATGATATGTTCCAATTGTTAGGCGGTTGTTCGCCTTCCATTGTGCTTAGTTTGTATAATCCTTTACCGACAACTCCCAGGACTCGGTACGGTCCTTCCCAATTCGGGCCTAGTTTCCCTTCATTCGTGTCTCAAGTGTTGAGGGTGACCTTTCACAGAACTAAGTCCCCAATTCCAATGTGTTAAAGGTTGGTTCTTCTATATAGTCTATTTTCATCCTTTGCTTCTGCGGCCATCCGAACAAGAGCCGCTTATCTCTTTTCATCTAATAACTCGAAGCTAGCATTCATGGCCTCGTGATTTGACTCCTCCGATGTATTTCGAAAACTGGCATTGGGTTCTCCGACTTAGACATGGATGAGGGCCTCAGAGACATAAACTAAAGAGAATGGAGTAGCCACCATGCTAGACTTTGATGTTGTTCGATATGCCCAAAGAACCTCCAGTAGAACTTCTCTCCATTTTCCCTTCGTATCGTCTAACCTCTTCTTTAGGTTTTGAATTATAGTTTTTTTGTGGACTTGGACTATCTATTCTTAGTTGGGTAGTATGGTGTCGATAAAATCCTGTTCGTTTTATGTTCCTCGAGATACTCCGTCACCTTGCTGCCGAAGAATTGTTTTCCATTGTCACATACAATCTCGGCAGGTATCCGGAACTAGCATATGATGTGGTCCGAGATGAAGTCAGTAACTTCTTTTTCTATGACCTTTTTGAAGGCTTGTGCTTTCACCCACTTAGAAAAATAATCAGTCATAAACAAAATAAATTTAGCTTTACCTGGGGTCATTGGTAAAGGGTCTACTATATCCATACCGCATTTCATGAAATGGCATAGGGATGGGACAGAATAGAGTTGTTCTCCGGGCTGATGGATCATCAGTGCAAATCGTCGAAACTTATCCTATTTTTTGGCAAATTGCTTGGTATCTTTTTCCATGGTATCCGAGTAATACCCTGCACGGATAGTTTTGTAAATCAAAGACTCGGCACCGATGTGGTTTCCACAAGTACATTCTATATCGAACATTCTCCTGTACAATGTTCCGCCTTCATCTAATGCAAACCTATCATCCTTGGTTTGTAAGGCCTTCGATTCTTAATGGTCCAATGGGAGTTTGCCACCTTTCAAATAATCAATGTACTTATTCCTATAGTCCCAAGTCAAACTTGTTGAATTTATCTCAGCATGACCCTCTTCAACCACATACCTCAATAACTGGACAACAGTCCCCCGACGATGTCATCTTCTTCGACCGAGGATCCTAGATTAGCAAGTGCATCTTCCTCGCTATTTTTTTCTCGAGGAAAATGATCCAGAGTCCACTCCTTGAAGTGGTGCAAAGTTACCTGTATCTTTTCCAAGTACCGTTGCGATCTATCCTCTCGAAGTTTGAAACTTTTATTTACATGGTTTACGACCAACACCGAATCGCATTTGGTTTTAATGACTTCTACTCCCAAGCTCGTGGCTTGCTCGAGACCTACAATCATGGCCTCATACTCAAACTCATTATTAGTCAACCTAGAAGTTTTGACAGAGTGTCTAATGATACTACCCATAGGTGGCTTTAAGACAATGTGAGCCCAGACCATTTCACATTCGAGGCAAGTCCGTGAAAAGGGTCCATACCCTTGATGATGTACCAGAACTTAGTAGGAGTTATTTATCCATTTAGGGTAATGATAGTTGGCATAAAATCATCCATAAAGTCAGCTAGTATTTGAGACATGATGGTTGTATGAGGTTGATATTCAATATCGTACCCGCTAAGTTCGATGACCCATTTGGCTAACCGACCCGACATCTCGGAATTCTGTAACACATTTAGAAGTGGGTAAGTGGTTAAAACTCATATAGGACGGAATTTAAAATATGGCTTTAGCTTTCTCGATGCGCTTATCAATGCAAGTGCCAATTTTTCTACATGAGGGTACCTAGTTTCAGCATCTCCTAGACTTCCGCTTATATAATAAATAGGAAATTGTGTACCTTGCTCTTCTCTAACTAGTACCCAACTTACCGCTATCTCGGACACCGTCAAATACAAGTAAACATTTTCTTCTACCTTAGGGGTGTGAAGCAACGATAGGCTCGATAGATATCACTTTAATTCTTCTAAGGCTTGTTGACATTCTAGGGTCCATGCGAAATCCTTTTTCTTTTTGAGCAAAGAAAAGAACAAGTGACTACGATCTAAGGTTGTGCATGGATCAAATTTAATCGGATTTAGCACATTTCGGATCAAATTTCAAATTCCAGTAAATGCAATTTGAATTCGATCCAAATTAATATCTGATCGGATCATATCCCAAAGTTTGGATCAGATCAGATTTTTGTATTTTGGATCGGATTATTATGCCTCATAATTGCAAACTCATATGTATATTTTCTTTGTGAAAGAGGCAATACAGTAAGACAAATTCACGTTTTTATAATTATTAGAGTACTATGGTGCCAATATAGCTAAATCTGTCAATTGTAAAGGTAATAACTTAGAGAAAAATATAAAGAAAGTACTAACTATCCGAAAATAAAGTTTGTTATTTATACATGCCCTAATAATTTTAGATTACAGATCAGATTAGATTGGATCATATTAAAAATATACCAATCTGAATCGGATACGAAATCCAAAATTTTAATAAATACAATCCAAAATTGAACGGATCGTTCGGATTTCAGATATCTGATCCAAATGAACAACCGTACTCCGATGTGATGACCTTGAAATGAATTGACTTAAAATATCTATTCAACCTGTTAACCTTTGCACGACATTTACACTATCTACGATCGTGATATCCTCGATGGCCTTGATCTTATCAGGGTTAATTTTGATGTCCTGATTCGACACTATGAAGCCGAGGAACTTACCCGAGTCGACTCCAAAGGCACATTTCTCCGGGTTAAGCTTCATGTTATATTTTCTCAAAATTTTGAATGTTTCCTGCAAATAAGTCAAATGGTCCTCTGCCCGTAGGGACTTAACCAACATATCAAAAATGTAAACTTCCATTGTTTTACCTATTTGTTCTTCGAACATTTTATTGACTAGGTTTTGATATGTATCTCCCGTATTTTTTAGCCCGAATGGCATTACGTTGTAACAAGAAGTTCCAAATTTGGTAATAAATGAAGTCTTTTCCTAGTCCTCCGGGTTCATCTGAATTTGATTGTACCCGGAGTAGGCATCAGGAAAAGTTAGGATCTCGTTGCCTGCCGTGGAATCGATCATACGATCGATGTTGGGCAGTGGGAAAGAATCTTTCGGATATGCTTTGTTCAAGTCCTTATAGTCTGCACATATTCTAAGGCTGTTTCCTTTTTAGGAACTACAACTACATTGGATAACCATTCGGGCTACTTCACCTCCCGAATAGACCCTATTTTAAGAAGTTTTATTACCTCATCCTTTGTGAATGCATATTTTACCTCGGACTAGGGCCTCCTTTTTTGCTTCACTAGTTTGAACCTGGGGTCGATGCTTAGCCGATATGTGGTGATTTTCGGTGAAATCCTTGTCATATCTAAATTGGACCAATCACAACTGTCCATATTATCAATAATAAATTGAATGAGTTTTTCCTAAGTTTGAGGGTCAATCCCGTTACTAGGTATACCTTTCTCTAAGGCATGTATACTATCAGTATGACCTACTCTAGCTCCTCGACAGTTGATTTGGTTGCATCGGACTCTTCGGGAATGGCGAAGGTTCAAGGAGTAAGGAAATCATCATCTTCGTCTTCGATTACCTGCTGCTCGGATTCCGTCGAGGCTGGAAATGATGATTGCTATTTGGCCTCCTGTTTACCTTCAATGCTTGATTTCTACGAGGTTGAATGCTTTGGTATCAGTACCACTTCCTTGATTGCAAACATCTTCTTTGCAACATGTTGCTCTTCGTAGACTGTTTTCACTCTTTCCTCTATTGGGAACTTCATCATCTGGTGAAGAGTTGAAGGCACTGCCCTCATGTTGTATATCTATGGTCTCCTAAGGAGTGCGTTTTACCTTATTTCACCTTCGATGACATGGAATTTAGTATCTTGTACGGTCTCGGCTTCGTTTAATGGCAGGTTAATCTCACCCTTTGTTGTTTCGCTTACCATGTTGAAGCTATTTAGGACCCGGGATGCAAGTACAATCTAATCTTGCAGGCCGATCTGTTCTACGACCCTCTATCTGATTATGTTTGCTGAGCTATCTGGATCTACTAAGATACGTTTAACTTAAATTTTATTTAAAAGGATAGAAATTAATAGCTCGTCGATGTGTGGATGAGATATGCCTTCTTCTTCTTTATGATAGAACGATAAGGCGTCCTCGGGTACTTAGCTCTAAGTCCGTTTTTCTTTAGTGATTGATAACTTGGTGCGTTTAAAGGCAGGTCGTGATTGACTCCACTAATGATCATGTGGATTGCATGTTATTGTTCTTCTTGCTCATTTTTCCTTGCATCTCTTTCCCTGAACTGATTCTTAGCATGATCAGTTAGAAATTCTCGAAGGTGACCCTCATTAAACAACCGAGCTACCTTATCTCTTAGTTGCCTGCAATCTTTGGTTCTATGACCATGTGTTCCATGATACTTGCACATCAAGTTTAGGTTTCCTTGAGAAGGATCAGTTTGTATGGGCCTGGGCCACCTAGTGTCTTTGATTCTTCCAATAGCTGACAAGATCCCTGATGGATCTATGCTGAAATTATACTCTAACAATCGAGGTGCCTCTACGGGGTCGGTATGCTAATCAAACACTCTCTTACTCATGAGTCCTCGAGAACTTTGGCCTCGATCATTTCTTCGATCATTTCGATAGTCGTTATAACCCGAGATATTATTTCTCCGATCGATGTATGGCTGATACCATTCCTTGTTTGATCTCATTTCCCTGTATGCATCCGTTGGGGTCTTGGCTATGAATCTGTTAGGATGAACTAAACCCGAGGGGGATCCCAACTGTTCGTCCTCGACCCTGATTTTTTATTGGTAATGGTTGTGCATATCTAACCATGTCACAGCTTGATACTCGATCAAGTTCTACTTTAATTGTACAGAATCAATCGAGCTCCTTTCATTCAAACCTTGAACAAAAGCTTGTACTGCCCAGTCATCCAAGACCGGTGGTAATTCCATTCGCTCTATCTGGAACCTAGATACGAACCCCCTCAACATCTCAATGATCCTGTGTTTTATCTTGAGGACGTCCGATTTTCTCGTGGCCACCTTTATGGCCCTGGCGTGTGCTTTCATGAAGGCTTATGCCAATATAGCAAATGAATCAATAGAGTTAGGATGCAAGTTATGGTACCAAATCATGGCTCCCTTCAATAGTGTTTCTCCAAACTTTTTCAACAAAACTGATTCAATCTCAGTTCAAGTCATTTCCTTTGATCCCTCAAGTGTATGAAGTAATATGCTCGCTAGGTCAGTTTTCCCTTTATACTTGCGTATATCAGGCATGCAAAACTTTTTAGCTGTGAAATCAAAGTTGCGCTCTCCGGTAATGGTTTTTGTATAAACTTCTTGGCATCTAAACCTTTTAAAACTGGAGGTGCCCCCGGTATTTGTTCAACATGGGAGTTATAAGTTTCCACCTTTTTGTCATTGTCTTTAATATTCTTTTCTCCGGTCTCGATCCTCTTGGTAATCTCTTCGAGCATCCTCATAATGGTGGGGTCAGTCCTGGAGTTGTTTCCATTCGACCTCTCCAGTGCTAGTTCAGCACGTTGAGTGTTTTCATGTTCACCTACACTTCGAGTCTTATTCTGACTTTGAAGTTGAGTGATGGCGATTTTCTAAGCCTGCAGCATCTCGAATACCAGTTGGAGGCTAATTCCCCCATCTCCTATTCCTTATGCTCCTTGGCCACCAGATTTGGTTTCTCTGCATACATATTCCCCGGGGTCTGTGCCTAAATCCGTGTTTAGAGCACTGTGTGAACTAACATCAACTGGTTCCATATTTGGCACTTCCCGTGGGTTTATAGGTGATACACCGACCGTTGCATTGATGTTTTCTACAAGACCTTCGTTGTCATGAACATGTGCATTTTATTAGCTAGACATGTTTCAACCTGAGAATCAAAAAACTTGACAAGAAAAAGTGTAAAAATAATGTGTGTAATAAGGATCAATAATAAAATAATTTAGCCTACGGTGGGTACAAAACTGTTTACCTCAAAAATACAAGTAACAATTAATTTTTTTTTTGTGATTTTAAAGATATGCAATTTAGTTCAATACCAACAAATAATCAAGAAATATGAAGTAAAAATAAAAGACAAAAGTGAATCAAACCAATAATACTTGACAGTGATGACTTCGAGATAGGGAAACCCTAAACAAGGTATATTTCTATTTACAGTAAGGAATATTCTTGATACAGTTGTCTAACCGCCTAGTACAAAATCATACAATTCTATTCCAAGATTTGTGCCGTGATCCTGGGGATGTGGGAGGAATCTAGCTCGTTCTGTTACAAATCCATAACTGTAGAATTTCGGGGTCGAGCATACTTAACTTCGGTATTCCTCGCACTGCTATCTTGGGGCATTGCATTCCGTCCTCGGGATCGGATCTAGTCTGTTGAGCTTGAACTTGATCTTACCACAACTCAAGCTTTGGACAACCTCTTGAGCCTATAGATTGAAGAAATGCGATCTCGACCGTATACAAATACTTTGGATTAGTTTTGGTGCACTTATCCAAAAATATAGGATTATGTTGGCGGTGAGTCCTTGCTATCCAAAATCAATTAGAATTTACTTTGTATTGGTCTTTGTTATAATTACTCAGTTATATCCAAAAATAATTAGATCTATACTAATAGAATTTTATCAACAAAAATTATGTTAAGCCGTGAGCTGAGCTGTCCAAAAAATATTATTCCCTCCGTTTCAATTTAGATGAGGTAGTTTACTTGGCATGGAGTTTGAGAAAAAAAAGACTTTTGAATCTTGTGATCTTAACAAACTTAAGGGTAAAAGCTTTGTGGGGTCTTGACATTTGTGTGGTTATAAAAGCTTCTCATTAAGGGTAATATGGGCAATTTGAAGACTTTAAAGTTGAATTATTTTCAAATTCAAAAATATGTCATTTATTTTGAAATAGACTAAAAAGGAAAGTAACTCATGTAATTTGAAATGGAGAGAGTAATAACCGCGGTTCATAACCGCATTTCATATGGAATGGTAACTTATTTTTACACTCAAAAAGTGTATTGAGTCCAAAAGAACTACATTTCAGTTCCAGACTCTACTTTTGGTTGTGACTAGCTTCACCTACTTTCTGCAATCTCTAGTAAGAACACTTTGTTTAATTTCTTATTTGCATTAACTTTGAAACTTAATTTATCTTAGAGCATGGCTTGAAGCCTTGAACTATTCTTACATACCTCTATAAGGAATTACTTTTTCTGGTCCACAATAAGTTACTAATTTACCTTTGGCACACCCATTAAGGAAATACCAAATTTTAGACAAAAATAGTTAGTGTGACTAAACTATCCTTAATTAAATATCACAACGTGGTTAATGTGAGGAGTAAAATACTTTTTAGAAATACGTACATTTGGGGTAATTTTTGAAAAAAAAATTAATTTTCTTGGTTATTTAAAAGAACACTTATTTTGGACCAAAATAAAAAGGCAAATTGGTCACTTATTGTGGACCGGAGGGAATATAGTTTATTTGTCTTGAAAATATGAGTAACAATTAAACATGATTAGTAATTTTAAAGATATGTGATTTAGTTCAATACCAATTAATAATCAAAAAATATGAAGTAGAAACGAAAGATAGAAGTGAATGAAACCAATAATACTTGACACTGGTGTGACGACCTGACCCGTCGTCACGTGAGTTACTGCCCCGTTTCCCCCTTATTGTGTTGCTTCATGTTTTTATATCAGTGTTAGAGTTGATCGGGTGTAATTGAATTGGTTTTGGTTGAAAATAAGGCACATAGCCTCGTAGAAGGAAGCTTGTTTTAGAAAAGTCAACCGGAAGTTGACTATGTGGTTAGAAGGCTCAGATGCAAATTCCGGTAATTCGGATAGCTTCGGAGGATGATTTATGACTTGGGAGAGTGATCGGAATCGAATTTGGAGGCCTGGTGCAGAAATAGGCTTGAATTGGCGAAGTTGGAATTTTGGCGAAATCCGATTGATGGGTGAGATTTTGATCCGGGAGTCAGAATGGAATTTCGAGAGTTGCAGTAGCTTTGTGAGGTGATTTTGGATATGTCTGCAAATTTTCAGGTCATTCGGACATCGTTTGGTCGGGTTTTCGATTTAATGTTGGTTTCAAAAGTTATAATTGAAATTTAGGCTTGAATCCGCCTTGATTTGATGATTTTTGTGTTTAGGGATGTGTTTTTATGATTGGAGCAAGTTCGTATGGTGTTTTAGAGTGGGTTTGTATTTTTGGTTGAGGTCCCGGGGGCCTCGGGATGGTTTCGAATGGTTAATCGGGCATTTAGAGGTGTTGCATCAGGTTTGTCTTGAAACTTTCTGTTATTTCCGCATCTGCGGTGGGAGAGCAGCTTAAGCGGTCCCGCAGATGCGGCTATGTAATCGCAGAAGCGGCCCTTGTGGCCTGGGGATTTTTTCGCAAAAGCGGACGTAGCTCCGCAGAAGCGGTCTCCGCAGAAGCGGATGGTGACCGCAGAAGCGGTCTGGGGAATTTTGGCTGGGACCGCAGAAGCGGTAAAAAGACCGCAAAAGCGGTTACCGCAGAAGCGGTGTAGGACCGTAGAAGCGGTCAAGCAGGATTTTTAAGTTAAACCACAGAAGCGGTTATTTGGATGCGGAAGCGGTACCGCAGAAGCGGTTATGGGAGCCGCAGAAGCGAAAATCACAGAAGGATTAAATGAGGTCAGTGTATTCAATTTTCAGAAGTGTAAAATCATTTTGGGGTGCGAACTAAGGCGATATTTGGGCGATTTTGGAGAGGCTTCGAAGGAGAATCATCAGGTATGGATATTTGGGCTTAGATTATGATATTATAGTGTAAAAATATGAATTAATCACTGAAAATTCAAGGAATTTGGGTATAAATTGAAGAAGTTAGGGCTTGGATTTTTGCTATGTAAAATTGGGATTTGGTGGCTCATTTGAA
>MU679203.1:0-56136 GCA_026770625.1 Nicotiana glauca | reverse complement strand
CTGCTTCGGAGTGTTATTGGAGTGGTCGAGGTAGCTGCCTGGCATCCGCAGGACCCGACTCTTCCCTCCTTTTCCCTATTGTTTGATTATTCCGCGTATATTCAGATTATGTAGATTTTTTTCAGCATTGTTATGCTACTCTAGTAGAGGCTCTTGATTCGTGACCCCAGGTCTTTGGGAAGTTATGTTGTTCTATGAGATATTCGGGATATTTTTATAACTATCAGTATAATTGGTTTATATCTATTAAGGATTTCTAATTAAATGGTTTTTGAGATCTAAGGTTGGGTTGAGAGCGTATTTGGTCGGGCTTGCCTAACCATTGGGTTGGGCGCCATCACGATCGGGTTTGGGGTCGTGACAACTGGTGACCTCGAGTAAGAACAATGGAGCTAAAGGACAATACTCATGAAAAATAGGCAAAAAGGAGGAGAGTATATTGTTTTCATAGTAAAAGATGGTCTTACAAATGATTGGGGTCCTCTTTATATAATAGGGGAACCTTAAATAAGGAATATTTTCATTTACAGTAGGGAATATTCTTGGTACAACTGTATAATCGCCTAGTACGGAATAGTACAATCATATTCCAGGATTTGTGTCATGACTTTCGGGACGTGGCAGGAATCTAACTCGTTCGGGTACAAATTCATAATGGTACTATTTTGGGATAGAACACGCTTGGCCTCGGTATGCATTATACTTTGTCTTCAAACTCAAGTCTAGTCCCTCAAGCTCAAACCTGGTCATGCCCGGACTCAGACTTGGACAACCTATCAAGTATATAGATCTGGATCGCGATCGTATATAGATAGTCCCCGCGTTTCTTAGACTAAGATTATAAGAAACATTTTTTATCCTAATTTTCCCGAAGTCTTTAGTGGTTTCATCATTTTTGTGATGCTTGCATTCGAAGTGACCGAAACGTCCCTCGGTCTAGTTCTGCAAAATATTGAATGCACTCTAGTATTGGTCGGCCACTAGCGTCGCCGAACCGTCAATTCCCTTCTATAAATATGAGGCATTCCTCTGAGTAGAGAACTTTTACTTTTCCTTTACATCTTCTCCATCTTCATCTCTTTCTCTAATCAGTCGTCTCTACCGCCTCTTTAAGCGCCGGAAAATGCCAGGCTCTTGCAAGAAACACCACACCGCTGTGCCACCATATTCTTTAGCTTATAGACATAGCTAAAGCTTCCGAAATAGTCTCCAAAAAGGATAATGCATCATCTTCTTCTACTTCCCGGCCTGCCAACCCGGTGGTGCCTCCAACTTTTGAGGAGATTACCCCCGGTGCTTGTGTGACTAAGAAATACTTAAGCATTGAAAATCCCCCAAATATCCCAAGTCGATGCAAGAATGAATCCGATATCTTAGTTTGATAGTAGAGAAGCATCTCGAAGATGTGAGGATGGACTGCGGCTGGGGAGATGAGCTCGTGGTCCAGATCCCAACCCCCGGGGAAAGAATTAATACCCCGTGGAGGGGTTTTTAAGTGTTTACCCTTACCCTTTCACACTGTGTCCCCTTGATCCGGTGGTGATCAACTTCTGTAAAACATACAAAGTCACCCTTGGTCAAATTTACCCCTCTTTTTGGCGCATCGTGATCATGCTGCATTTTTTTTCCTAAAAGGACGAATGGCTGGAATTCACCCTCATCCACCTGATTCGATTGTATTGGCCGTAACTATTTCGATGGCTCATCTAGTTGCAGCGTCGAATGATGAATGCCATATTTTCCAATACTGATGAGACCAAAGATCGAGGTTCGATGAGCAAGTTTGTCATAGTAAATAATTTAGACGTTATCTCCGAGGACAAAATGTCGTTCCCGGAGGGTGGAACTTTAAACGCAAGCATTCTTTTCCCCGGTGTCTATTCATGTTCTGCCTTCACATTTCATACTATTTTACACTTCCTTTGATAGCCACTGCCCGGGCGCCCTTTGCGGTGCCGAACCTCGAGGATTAGTTCCGAAAGTTAGCTGCCACTTCTTCCTACGATGTGCGCAAGTGGCGTGAATTATTGAAGGTCCAGTGGGAGGCCAAGAATCATGTGTAAGTGCCTTCCCTAAGTTTTGAATACTTTTCCTATACTGGTGGCCTCAACTTACTCACGTTTACCTGTGTAAGCATTGGAGATGCATTTGAGATGAGGCCGGCTTCGCCCAGGGAAAATGCCAAGCCTTTGATCCCGAAATCGGAGAAGAACATTAAAAGAAAGAAGGTTTCGAAACCTGAAGACCCTCAAGAGAAGATAACCCTAGCTCGAAGGCTGCAAAAAATATTTGCTCAAACGGGCGCAACTTCGGCCTTTGGTTCTCCAGATGATGAAGAAAATAATGGTGAGGAGCTGATGTTTCTTCCTCGAATGAGGAAACCAATCGAGGTCACCAACCCTTCAAAACTAGAGACCTCATTCCGTAGTGAGGAAATTCCAAAGAAAGATGCGAGAAAGGTCCCCGCATCCCCGTAGGTTAAGATTGTCCTTCCGTCTTCAACAACTATACCGGAGAAGGCAAATTTTGAAACCCCTAGAGCTAATAAGAATGCCCCGAGTGAAGATCCCATGGCCACGACAATAGGTTACTCCCTTTCTTTGCCAATTTATTCTGAGGGGGCAATCGAGGAAGCCAACGCTCTGCGTAGGCCTGATCCGAGCAAAGTCCTCGAGGAAGATCCCTTTCAGGGTTGCTACACCGGGATCGATGATACAGCCGACATCAATGATGCATCCGATCTCTTTGAAGAGGCTCAGCATGTCCTATATTGGGTAAACCACTTAATTTTCACATTTGTATTTTTTTCTTTATTTGTTTTGACTGATACACCTTTATTTCATTTATATGCCATTGTAAAGTTCAGAGCCGAGCTACGCCAATAGAGGCAGAGCTCAAGAAAGTTTCGGGTGAAGAGAAGGCACAGGGGCTCCACTGTAGATAAAAAGAAGAGGAGCTTAAGGATATTGAGGATGAGTTGGCCAAATACCAGAGGAATGAGGCCTATCCAAAAGAGCAGGTAATTATGATATTAATAGAGTACGATCTACTTGGCCCTACTTTGGAGGCTAAAAGTTCGATATCTCAGCTGCAGCAAAACTTGGTGATGATTGGGCAGCTTCAAAGTAAGGTTGATCAAGTAAAAGCTGATTGTCATCAGTAGAAGAAGAACATGGATCAACTTACTGCCGATAAGGAGGCTGTTATGGCACAACTGACCTCGGCTAATACTCAGATCCGAGGCATTAAAGCGAAGGGTCTGGCTCAGGCTAAGAAGATCGAGAAGTTAGAGGCTGGGCTCGAAGGAGTAAATCCATTGCCATATACTTAAAGGACGCCGCAGCTGTTCAAGCTGAGTTAAGAGAGGCCTCCGACCGGGAAAATGGAGCAATGATTTGTCTAAGTGACAAGCTCGGAAGGAGTCCCTCGAAGAAATCCATGCCCAGGGTTCAATCTTGCTGAGAAGATAGCCGAGGAAAAGGCGGGGGAAACTGATGCCAGGTTTCTCGTATCCTCCGATGATGAGAATGTAGCGAGTGGCTTTGGGGACGGGTGTTGATACTCAATTTTTTTCTCATATATTTAAAATGTGCATACACATTTCAAAATACCATACATGCATTTGCAAACATGCACAAGCATGTTTACTATTTTTTCATAATTTTTAAAGGTCTTAAATCAATTTATTTATGCATTTTTAATTATATAAATATTCAATAAATATCCCGCATATTACTTTACAATGATTTAGTCATATAAGTTTGTCATTTACGCTCATATGAGAGTTCAAATATTTTAATTGTATTTTTTACAATTACATTTGCATTTTTAAGATTATAATTGCATATTTTGCAAAAATAGTCCCTACATATGCATAACTACATTATCTATATAGAAAATAATTTTTATATTTCTATAATGTTAAGTAGTTATTTTAGATCATATTCATGCATAAATATTATTTTTATCATCTAATTATCTATTTTTAAAAATTATTTTATTTATTAATTAGATATTTAACAAATGGCCCTTTAATTAGGTCTAAATTCGGACCCCCCCAGCCGAATTTAAATTAACCAAAGCCCAAACCACCCCAGCCCAAAACCAAATGACCTCTACCCGACCCAAACCCTTTCTAATCATGGCCGTTGTTCTCTGAGATCAACGGTCCACAATCACCTTTCAATTTTTTAACCCAAACGACCTCCTAACCCGAGTCATTCTTCAGAGACCGCCAGCCTTGAATCCCTTAGCTATCCCTAACCCTAGCATCGTCACTTCTAAATCTCCCAAACCCCTTCGGTCCCTGACTATATATAGGGTTATTTGGTATCTTGCTACCCTATCTAACATGTTACATCTTCTAGTTGTTCGACTTTATTGATTTATGAGAGAATCTCAAAGAGATTCAACCGATTTTTGTCGAAATATGTTTCACAGGCCTGTCTTTGGCCATTCGTGTTTGTGAGTACTGTTACTTGGCTATTTTTGGTTTGAATCTATGGTTTTGGACCGAGCTTATTTCATCTCTGCTATTTTCGAAAACCTAGTCTTTTAACTAATTGGGTCTGTCCAGATCCTTGTAGATCTATAAGGTTTTAAGTGCTATTTGATATTTTTCTTTCTAAAAAATCTTATACTTTTGTTATTATTATTATTTCGATTTCAGTGCTACTCTGACATTAGGATTTTCATCTCAAGTTTCTTCAAAAGGTTTTCTTTCCTTCAAGTATTTAATCTAATTATTCTTTACTTGTTTGTGTAATTTTTGCGTATGATCCTTAAACGCTAGGTCTAGTTCTTTTATGGAACTGATTTCTTCAATTTTCTTCCCGTTATTTATTTATTTCTGTCAACCCAATATACTGATTGATTTTATTAGGTATTCGAATCATATTTTCTTATTAAAATAAGTGTTTTCTGTGATTTTACCTATTTCCTTATTTAGGACCTTGATTAGTTATACTTGCCTTAATTTAAACTGTTAGTATGGTTTGAGGATCTGATTGACTCATATATGGTATGAGATTGATTTCTTGCATTATTTTTTTGAGCGAGTGCCTAGGGCTAGTTTTCATTAATAAAAGAAAAAAAAATACAACAATTAGGAACAATACAAATAAGGGGGACAATAGCACCGGTATTGTTACCCATATGCCATAGCTGTATAATCACTCCTCTGCGTCTCACATTGTCTATGGCAGCCTCATGTAGAGGATTCATGGTGTATTTGCGGGCCTAGTCTCACGAGGGAATATAATCTCATAGCCGGGTGGATATTTTTTTCCAAAGGCACAGGACAAAGGCAACACAAACCGGTCTAAACCTTACCTTACTAATCTTATTGAGGCAAAGCAAGGCCTCACCTACTAACAAGCATGTAAAAAATAAGAACTTGAACGGACCAATAAGAACTAATTTGAACCCTAGTTCTGTACTGTTAATTGAACCCTCTAGTTTAAGGGGTCTCTTCTGGATTTCTCTATAGGTATTTATTCCCTAATTGGCTGATTGATTTTATTTGATTACCCTTATTTTACGAACTATGATTCTCTCCTTACTGTATTTGTTTTACCTCGCTAAGTGCTATGTATACTCTCCTTACTGATTCTTCATCACATGAACATAGTTCAAACAACACACACACAGACACAAAAAAAAAAACTTTTTCCTCGAGACTTCTCTGCTACTTGTGTTCATTTCAACTGCCTAGCCGGCTGAAAGCCAAGGCTAGACCACTGAGTTCTGCATATCTTTCATCTTTTGTTTATCATCTGCAACTGGTATGCCTCTATTCCTAATGCCACTCATTATACTATGAAACCTGAACCTATGTGCTCTCTTACCTGCTGCTTTACTTCTATTGAATCCATGCCTTTCTATATTTCGATTAGCATGTCTACTTCTCTGTTTTACTCTGTACCCTTCCTTTTTATTGCTTTGATTAGCATGTCTACTTCTGTTTAACCAAACCTATGTGTTTCCTGCTTTTAGCATGTCTACTTCTATTTAACTAAACCTCTATATTTCCTGCTTTCAGCATGTCTACTTTTTCTTAAGTAAACCTATGTGTTCCCTACTTTTAGCATGTTCACTTATGTTTTAACTAAGCTTATGTGCTTCCTGCTTTTAGCATGTTTGGTTTTTATGTGAATTAGAACTATGTCCACGTATTTCTCAACTAGCATGTCCTATTTCAAGTATTCATCCGTAACAGACTTCTGATTAATGATCCCCATGCTCCCAACCCCTATTTCCCTTTATGTGTGACTGTTTGAATGGTAATCTGATCCTAACATGTCATTTCTGTGTCTTATACCTGTCCAAATACCCACCTAGTAACAACTAGTAACCTGAACTCCGCTTGAAATGATCTTGTTTCTGTCTACTGCGGGAATTCTTTTTTTCTAAATGTTGAATGACTATTTTCTCCTTACCTTCTGAAAAATCCAAAAGCTATTTTGCTTAAAATTGTTTCCTACTTTCAATTCCTACTCTTAGAACATCTAGGATCCTGCCCCTCCAGTGTGAGCACTGCCTAGGAGTCCATGAGACTCCTCTGAACTTTGACACACTAGGGTTGGCTCTCCAAAACCTACTCACAAAAATGTTTCTTTAAAAGATTTCTGGTGTGAGCATTGCCCGGGGTCCTCGAGGCCCTTGGGAACTTTGACACACTAGAAGACCATTGGGTGCACTATGAGAATATTTGCATGTTCATACTTGATTGAAAGCCTGACTTCCAGATTTAGTATTTGGGCCTATCTAGGCTCCCCATAATGTAGTAGTTTCATTTTGTAATTCATTTATATTGGGTTTGTAATAATATTTCTTAGTAAACAGATATTGGGGTTAGTAGTAAAACTAGGAGGGATTCTTATATATATTTTCTTGGGAATGGGTAGAAACCATGCCTATAGTATTGCTGCTATGTTTGTTTGCTGACATGTATTCAAATATCATATATATGTATATTTTAAATCAATTCATGCATTTAGACACCATGCCTATATGGTTTAAATCAATTCTTGCTTAGAAACCATGCCTATATGATTTCTGCTATGTTTATTTACTTGCGTGTATTCAGATATTATGTCTATAGGTTTTAAATCAATTCCTGTATTTATACACCGTGCCTATAGGGTTTAAATTATTTCTTGGGTTTAGATACCATACATTATTTTAACGTAATATCTATTTATCAAATTTTCTTGGTTTGCTTATAAGACTAATTCGCCTAATTCGAGTATGGCTGGGACCCACCATTATGGACCTCGAGGTGTGCCTAACACCTTCCCCTTAAGGTTATTTCGAGATCTTACCCAATCTCATGTAACATAAACCGGTTCAGGAGTTATTTGCTTTAGGTACCCTAACGCACCTTAAATCCATTAGGTGGCGATTCTTCAAATTCAAATACACAATTCCCAAAAGGAAATGAGTTGTCCCAAAGACATGTCGAAACTGGGACTCTGTGGGAAAAAGGGGGCATAATAGCATGGAGACTCTCCTAGGGACATATTTAGGCTCTTACCGTAAGAAATTTGTTTTTTTAATTAGTCTTAAGCATTCTTTATTCTATAAATACATGTGCACCCTTTTTCCTTCCCCCTTATTTGGATTTAATTGCCTATTTCTCAAGCATTCATGATTTCCTGAAATAGACTTATCTCCTTGTTTTCTTTCTTATCTGTCTTTCAATTATTTAAGTTCCACATTTAGCATTTTCAACGTGCAAATACGTGACAACGTGCTATTTATTGTTTCATAAATCATGCTCAACATCATATTCCACTCGTGTGTAATCATTCTTATAGCAACGCCTGATGAGTGTTTGCGCTCTTCCTATATATATCACCTATTAAATGTGGAAAGCATATTTGCGGTAAAACTAGTTGATCAGCGGTGCAATTGAAGGTTCTGTGCCTTTCCCCCTTAAATTTTCCGCTTGAGGATCCTAGTCTAGACCTATATAGCAACCTTACTATGATTAATTATACATCCATCATGGTCGAACCTATCCGGGTTAATACGTTGTCCACATAATAGCCCTTTAATAAAAGCCTCATCCAAAAGTCCACCGGGTTTTCCATAATAACAACGGATGCAACCACGATTGTGCGCATTAATTTTGGAGAAATAAGTGCCAATTTGCTAATCATTGTTGTATAAATAGATGAACCTAGAGGGGGAAAGGGCTTAACCATATTTTGTTTTGCAGAAACTGAGGCACGAAATCCCTAGGTTCTTCATGATCATTAACATACCATCACCATTGCTAGATTGGCGGGGAGATCTTCCGTCAGGTGACCAGAATCATGTGAAAAGAGTCTTAGGAAATTTGCCTTCTTTGTTGGACCTCCAGTCGAACAAAAATTTGATCGAGGCTGCTAGGATGTTCTAGGACAAAGAAAGGGCTATGTTCCACTTTGGAGATATAGAAATGGCCCCTCTTGGAAGAAATAGGGGAATTTGCTGGGCTACCCTGGGATAGTCCTAGTTTATTAGCACCTGAAAATCGCACCACTAGGGGATTTCTTAAGATGATGGGGTTAAAGAAGAATGATGACTTGGAGTGCCTGAAAAACTCCTACATACCCTTGGACTTCCTACATGAACAATATGGTCACAACAGGTCTTACCGTATTTTCAATGATGAATTCTCCATCACCTCCTTAGGTTGGATTCACCACAGGTTCTTTGTGTTCGTTGAGTATGCTAGTGTTCCCTATCCAATGGGACAGGATCCATACTAGATTGGCCATGGTGGCCAAAACTTTAATGGACGGGATCGAGGGGCAGACATATACCATTGTCCCGATGATCATTATAGATATGTACCGGACCTTGGAGCACTGTCAAAAGGGGTACAGACGCTTTGAGGGTTGCAATTTGCTGTTGTAGGTTTGGTTGTTGGAACATCTCCAAAGGGGTCAATACGTCTAAGAGTTTCCGCAAAGGCCATGGAATGATCACATAGCTTTCCATAAACCTAAGATGATGACCTATATCCCAGACAATTTTGCTCAATCGGGAAATGCTGTGGAATGGGAGCAATTTTTCAACAATTTGATCGAGGATCAGGTTCAATGGATGTTCGACTGCTTCCCTACCAAGGAGTTCATCATCAGATCCAGCAATGTTCCCCACTTGGTATTGATCGGTTTAAGGGGCATATACCCTTATGCTCCCGTCAGGGTTATGAGACAGGCATGTAGGAAGCATGTTATACCATGAGTTGCTCAAATGAGTTACTTCATAGCCGACTTTCAGGGTGACGCCATTCCATACAAAAATAAAGCACTACACATGTGGCACTTGAAGAATATCATGGAAAAGGATACCATAGAGCCGGATCGGTATCACAAAGGTCACGTGTACTTCTACCCCTTATGGTTGGATGATAACATAGGGGTAATATTTGAGCCAAGAGTTGGTCTAGGAAGAGAGTTCGCGAGTCTGAGGACAAGCATATGGAGAAACACAAGGCCGATATGGAAATGATCAATGAGTGGAAAGAGAGGGCTATTAAATCCAGCAAAATGCTAGAATATCTGGAGTACAATCTGATGGAATTGTGAGGGAAAATGAGTAAGAGAGTCACCGATTGCCAGAATGCTGAAGGAAATGTAGGAGGACATTTTGCGAGGGCATTCTTACTGCTGAATCTGCGCGAACTGGGGGATCTGATTGACAAGAGCATCCAACCTAGAGAAGGTCCTTCTAGGACCAAGTAGATTAGGTTTACTTGCTTTTAAAACTTAATAAGGACAAGTTGCATTAGTGAGATATCTTATTTAGTGTCATTTTGGGTCACCTATTTTACATTAATTAAATGAGGAAATTATTGGCACTTAATTTCTCCAAATCTATTTGTCGTTAGGCCTACCTCGGGTACAACGAGGCTCCCAAATTAGGACGCGAATTTACGTTGCCGCAATACGTGTTTAAATACTGCAAACTTTACAAAATCCTTACTGACTTATTTACCTTTTTATTTCTCTTTATTTTTATTTATTCCCATTCCCTAAGGTTGGTTCGCACAGACTGGCATCATCAGCATATCACACCAAATCTAGAGGCCCTCCACCTCCTCCTCCTCCGAGTGATCCGAAAAGTAGATGAAAAGCTAAGATGGATGACTTAAGTGGTATTCGAAAAGAAAATTACTTGGTTTTGCGGTTGGAACAAAAGATAATGGAATTACAAGGGGAACTTGAGTAGGTCCGGAACATGGAAAACCTCTCCCTCACCTTGAACATCCCCGACATCAACCAACTAAATTCCAAAAACCTAGCACCTCCCCAAAATACACCGAACCAGCATCCACAAAATCTTCCCGCACCTCATCAATATGAAACTCCACCTTAAAATACCCATCCTTTACCAATACCAATGCTTCCACAACACCATCACCAACTAATCCAGTACCCACAAGCCACTATCTATCAAACTCATCAGAACACACCACAATCTATTCCCAATCCACAAAAGTCAACCAACAACCACTATTACACCCAAATCCCTAGCACTCGCCGAAATAAACCCATATACGTAGAAATCGTACATCACTCTACTCAACCATTCTCCTATACACCAGAATCTGCTGAGAAGGACCTGCTCATCAAGAACATGGTCGGGGAGCTCAAGAAATTGACAAGTCGAGTTCAGGGTATTGAAGGAGGTAAATGGATAGATGGTCTGAATTATGAGGATCTATGCATACAACTAGACATGGAACTGCCAGAGGTTTATAAACCTCCCAAGTTTGAAATGTTTGACTGAACAGGTGATCCTAAGGTTCATTTGAGAACTTACAATGACAAGCTTGCGAGGTCCAAAAAAGATGAAAGGATCTGAATGAAGCTCTTCATGAAAAGTCTTACTGGAGATGCCCTGCCCTGTTACGTAAGCCAAAATCCTAAGAAGAGGGCCAATTAGGTGAGCATGGCATCAGAATTTATTGATCGGTTCTGGTTCAATAAGGAGAATGCATCGGATGTCTTCTTTATCCAGAACGTAAAGAAAAAGCCAACTGAGACTTTTTGCGAGTATGATACTCAGTGGAGGTTGGAAGGAGCCAAGGTCAGACCAGAACTAGAAGAGGAATAGATGAACAAGTTCTTTCCTAGGGCACATAACCCACAGTATTATGAAAGGCTAATGGTCATTAAGAATCACAAGTTCTCTGATATTATCAAAATCAGAGAAAGGATTGAAGAGGGTATCAAAAGCGGGATGGTGACCAATTTCGAGGCACTACAGGCCACAAACGAAGCATTACAATCAAGTGGAATATCAAAGAAGAAAGAAGTGGGGGCAGTAATGGTGGCCGAAGGCCCAAAATCTCTGCTCACATACCAAACACCTCCACGCACATACCAAACACCTCCACCCACATACCAACCTTCACCTCCCAGATATTCCCAACCCGCCACTCCCTATCACACTTATAACACCCAGCCAGCCTACTATTATTCACCTCCAGCTCGTCCAAATTACCAGAAACACTAAGCTAACTTTGATCGCAAACCACCCAAACAATACACTGCTATTGCTGAACCCATAGACCTACTATACGAAAGGTTGAGGTTGCTAGTTATGTCACCCGTATCCCGGCTGTGGCAATAGAGAACTCATCTCAATGGGTCAACCTAAACAAAACCTATGCATATCATTTTAGTTTGAAGGGCACACCATTGACGAGAGCCGAACAGTGAAGGATAAGAACCAGATATTGATTGATAACAAGGTCATACAAGCAAATGAAGCTACACCCAACGTTCGCAACAATCCTCTCCCAGATCATAGGGGTGATGGGGTATATGTGATAGAAACAGACGAAGAACAGGATCCCAAGGGTCAGTCGGGCTTATTCGGGAATGCTATGACTTTAAACCCACATTCACACTAACTCCTATTGTTGGTACAAATATAGCAGTAAATCGAAGTTGAGGTAACCACATCAGTTCCATTTGATGTAGTGGTAGCACCACCTGCCGCCACACCTGTTTCGTTTGAGGTAGAAATGGCCACACCTTTCACAATGACAGTAGCAACCACCCTTCCTTTCAATTCCCAAGCTATACCTTGGAGTACGTTGCTTATGCTAAGCGAAAAAGAAAAGCAAAAATGGAAGAATCTGATGATGCACAAGGAATGACCAGAATGGGAAGGATCTACACACCCGAACATTTAAGAGGATCGTAGAAGGAGGCTGCTACTAAGTAACCTCTCATTGAAACCAAACCAGATGATCTTTGGAGGATAGTACATGCGAGGGAATACTTCATCGTCGATCATTTGAACAAAACCCCCGCCCAGATATCCATCTTATCACTATCGCAAAATTTTGAGGCACATAAAAATGCTTTGATGAAGGTGTTAAATAAAGCTTATGTGCCCAACAGTATCATCTGTAGAGAAATGTCCAACATCATAGGGAAAGTACTAGATAGTCAGAAGATCACCTTCCACGAGGATGAATTACCACCTGAAGGGTTAAGTTATAACCGGGCACTGCATATAATGGTACAGTTTGAAGACAAATTTATTGCCATGGTCCTACAAGATGGAGGTTCAAGCCTTCGATGGGTCTCAAAGGGACACGATAGGGGAGATTTCCATGAGATACGAGCAGGAAGTATGAACGTGAAAACCTTTGATGGGTCTCAAAGGGACACGATAGGGGAGAGTAACCTTTGCCTGCAGATGTGGCCAACTTGGTTCGATGTCAAATTCCAAATTCTTGACATATTAACTACATACAATCTTCTGTTGGGTCTACCTTGGATACATACCGTTGGGGATGTGGCTTCAACACTACACCAGGCCGTGAAGTTTGAATGGAACCATTAGAAGGTGATCATCCACGGAGATGGAAATAATTCCATTTACACCAGCCAACTATCCCAATTATCGAGAATAGAATAAGGCTGGGTGGAGAAACCTATAACCATATTAAACACGTCAATGTAGTCGGGAAAGACAAATGGTGGAGTAACAAGATAGAAAGCATACTAGCATAGTCTGGGTATGAACCCGACAATGGACTTGGAAGGGAACTATAGGGAATTACCAAGCCGGTACAGCTAAAACATCATGTCATAACTTTTTGGCTCTGATATCAGTATACATGGCCGGAATATCAAGACTGGTCGCCAACATGGCGTGGTCCTTATTACCTTCTAGAGCAACTCGTGCCACATCTAGGTCAGACTTTTCATCAGGCTGATACAATATGGGGAACTACAGAGGAAGAAGCTTTGGCTAGGCTAATGAATCTATTCCTAAAGGATGAGGATATGGATTGCAACACGATAATTGAGGAGGAAGAGGAAGAAGGCCTTACCATTCAGACTGTAGAGAAGGGAGATGTTCTCAGGAATCTGACCACCACACCATCC
The DNA here is from genome assembly GCA_026770625.1 of Nicotiana glauca. Classification (NCBI taxonomy): domain Eukaryota; kingdom Viridiplantae; phylum Streptophyta; class Magnoliopsida; order Solanales; family Solanaceae; genus Nicotiana; species Nicotiana glauca. The sequence continues at coordinate 42,730 of MU679203.1, read as the reverse complement.
TGGGCCCGCTGAGTCCCTGGGAAGCTTGGCATTTAGTCTAGTTTATTTCTATTGCCATGCGAGGCATTTCAGATGTTTTCAGTAATTTTATTTTAAAGACGGATGTTGTTTCAAAATAATTGCTTGATTTATTGATCCTTACATGTTTTGGGGTATTTTCAAAATTTAATCAATGCATTGCTATTTATCATTCATTATTATCTTTCACATTTTCTTTCTACATCGTTGTTTTACTTTTCCTGATGAACCGATAACTGTGACATATAATGGGACAATGCAACATAAGGATAGTGACTCAGAAGAAGAGGATGAAATGCCTGAGTGAATTGTCAGGGATGTTGAGAACTTTGATAATAAACCAAATTCCAACCTGGACGAGACCGAAATAGTAAATTTAGGAGACGCTGAAACCGTCAAGGAAACTCGCATAAGCATTTACCTATCACCGTCAGAGAGGAAGAGTACATTCATTTCCTAAAGGAGTATAACGATATCTTTGCATGGTCATATGATGAGATGACTGGTCTGAGCACATCAATAGTGGCTTACAAGTTGCCTACCAATCCTATATGTCCCCCAAAAAAGCAGAAACTCAAAAACTTCAAACAAGATATGAGCCTGAAAATTAAGAAGGAGGTCACGAAGCAGATCAAAGCCAAAGTCCTCAGGGTAGTTAAATATCCAACCTAGTTAGCCAACATTGTACTAGTTCTAAAGAAAGATGGAAAAGTCAGGATGTGTGTTGACTATTGATATTTAAATAGCGCAAGTCCCAAGGATGATTTTCCGCTGCGAAATATACATATCCTGATCGACAATTGCGCCTAGCATAAAGTATAACTATTTACCATAAAAATTGTAACAATAATTAAATTTATAAATGGGATTCTAAAAATACATGATCTATTCCTGAGCTAGTTTGCAAGGGTGGTTAGTGCTAAAACGTGAAGTAAAATAGTAAAGATCGAGTTAACCAAAGCGGTAATCGAACCATTAAAGAGACACTTCCCAGGCACAAAGCAGGCCAGTAGGTACTTCGGAGCCGAGCCTCGAGCCTATCTCGGGCTTATCAAGGGTATTCAGGAAGGGGATAACAGGTAAACATATAGGTAAGTAAGGCTCTATACTATCAATCTTGAGCAAAATAATGAACAACAGACGAAGAAACAATAAAGTGCTAAGGCGAAGAAACAATAAAGTCCTAAGGCGACCTCGAGGTTGATAAAGACAAATAACTTAGAAGAGAGAGAGAGAGAGAGAGAGAGAGAGAGAGATTATTGTATTTTGGAGAAGTGGAGCAAGATAGTTCCCCTACAAGGTAGGGTGAGTCCCCCATATATACGCGAGGGGACTCGGTATAGTACATGTGTATTAATTGCAAGAGTATAAAGATGGGACGGCTTGATGCAAGACCTCACAGTATGGTCCAAATAGGCTGGATCTGTCAGGTGTAGTGATGTGCCTAGGAGAATTTCTCTTTTATCCCGACCTCGGACCTTGGTGCCTTTAAGTCGAACTTCGACAAGAACTGAAGCCAAGAACTCAATCATGGCCTTTCTCCCTTGGGATCTCGGGGAAGGCTTCCAAAATGTCTTGATTGCAAAAAATCAAGTCTTCTTATTTTTACGTGTACAGGTAGTCTCCGTGTTTTCCATGATGAAGTGATGGGAAATGATTCTGACACTCGACTCCTAGAGCTCCTTTTGGCGACGCTATAATGGCGATTCAGATCGTGGTGTGATCTTTTATGACAGATGGCGTGTCTCATAGATCCCTGCTTGATGCCTTGTCGTTTCTGCTTCTCAAGGTAAAAACACTATCATCGATTTATTTTTCCAGGAAAGAATAACTGCACCCACTGGTCAATCTTCCATAGCATCGATTATCGTGTCATTTCTCCCCTATAAATGAGGGCATTTTGTGGCATTGCTTACTCCATCTCAATACTTTTGCTGGTATGCTTTGCGTCTTCCTTCTTATTATCTTCTTTTACCATTGATTACCCCGATAGAAGCTTTCTATCTCAAGGCTATTTCAAGGAGTACTTTCGGGCCGCGTCGAGTCCTTCGGTCGGGGCCTCCCTTAGTTGAACATAAACATGTTGTTCCGATATTGCTGCGGTCGTCAAAATGTGGGCCGCTGCTGCTACTGTTGGCCCGAGATGGCGATGGATGCAGAGTTGGTTTCACCTTTGCGTAGACGGTCATTCGGATCATGCACCATTGCTCACTATTCTACCGAGTCTTGTTGTGGCACTTCATCCCTAGGGCTCTTCCTTTCCCAAGGGATAAAGTGGCACCGCCGAGCGTTGAGGCGGGGGCCCACCGAATCTTCAAGCTTTGGCTTCGGTGGGCCATGTCTCTTTTCTCTGCCTCCTCTGTGTCTTCTTATTTTCCTTTCCTTCATCTCCTCTAGAGGAGATCCTTCAAGGGATTGAGATGGGAACCTATGAGATATGGAGGTCGAAGAAGTCACCCTCGAGGTTACGTGCTCGAGGGTGTGGCCCTCAAGGATGCTAATATTGGAGATGAACTCTCGAGGGCGGATTGGGAGCCCGGGTTTCGTCATATGTACATCCTCCCCTTCCTCTATTTTAGGTGTAGATTTTTGTAGGCCTTTGTACTTTGTATGGAATGACCCTCCGGGGGCTTTGTAATCGAACACTTCATAAATGAGAAATGAACTTTGTTGACCTCTGCTTTTGAATTTGCTCTATTTATGTATGCCTTCATGCCCTTCGAGGCTCTTCGAATGTATCCTTTCGTGTTGATGATTGCTGATATTTAACTAGGACGTAAGTGTTTGCCTTGATTTCTTGCCAATCCCATTGTCGTCTTTTGGGACAGCTATGGGTCGGTCCAATAAATCGGTGCCATAAAAGTCTCCTAAGTTATTCAGAGATCGTGTGCTGAGTTCCGAGGCCTCCGGGGGTACTGCCCTGGATGTAGGTCATCTTTGGGTACCTCAGAGCTCTTATTGATCTAGATGTAGACGGTCCTTCCATGACGTATGAGATAGACTTTTATTTCTCTTTTGGCGCTTGTTCGCCCTTATGCCCTTCGTGGTTTTTAAATGCCTTCTTTTGTATATGGGCCGTCGTAATCTACCATGATAGCTTGTCCTGGTTTCCAGCTGATTGACAAGGCTCTTCCCCGATCTTATTTGTCGTACTTTGGACTAATAGAGGACCAACCAGATAAGGTCAAGCTACCAGGGCCTGCTAATTTGTTTGTAGATCATACGTCGAATTTTGGGACTTTCGAGGATGCAACCCTGGATGAAGGTCATCTTTGGGTGCCTCGATTGGCCCTATTGATTTTGATGTGGGTAACTCTTTTAGAGAGTATGAGGTTGCTTCCGTTTGAGGAGTTTGCCTATGATTGGGCGCTTCATCGAGCCCTCGTGGAGCTTTAGACATTGAATCTTTTGGGGTTTACTCCTCCGTAGAGGTAATTGCGAGCCCAGGCACACACCTTGCGTCTAGTATCGACGCTTTGAAGGTTATCGTGACCTTGTTTCTTGGGGGCCGAGGGCTCCAAATGTGAAATGCTTCCTTGAGCTTGGAGATAATTCATGTAGATCCTCGAGCCTAGTCGTTTGTTGGAGGATGTTTCCTAGGTCGGGCATTGACCCGTCGATTCGCATCGAAGCCATTGGCTTCCTGGAGCTTACAATGAGCAGGCAACTCGCCATTGCCTCTTGTATATAAGAGGAGTAGCTTAGGCCTTTTTGCGAGACTTCAATGTTTTTGGGTAGCTGTTCTTCTATTTCGGCATTGGGCTCCTTATCTTTCAAAGTGCAAAAAGCGTCGGTGCGTCTTTGCTTTATTTTGCTAGTTCTTCCATAGTCATGGCGACCACCTCAGAACTGATATGGCAAAGGGCAGAGAATGTTGTTCCCAGCGCTGGACAGTCAAAGGATTTCGCTCTGGAGACGGCGTCCTTGATAAGAGATGAACACCTGGAGATGGTAGAGCGATACTATGGGTGGAGCAAGGGGATGACACTACGGGTGCTTTCCCCAGGTGAAGGAATCGCGGACTCTGCTGGTGGGTTCTTGAGTGTGTATCTATACCCCTAAGCTTGTGCTCGATTTTTGCTTGAAGTATCGGTTACTCTGGCGCAGATTCATTCGTTGTTTTGGCGAGCGGTGCTGATGATGAGATTTTTTGCGGAGAAAGTCGGACTTGAATTCACTCTTGATCATCTCATCAGGCTATATTGGCCTTTTCATCATCGAGGATTGGTAACCTTGAGGGGTTGTTCACCCATGCCCTTCGTTGTTGAAGATGAAGAAGGCAGAGATCGAGAGTGGGCCAGTTGGTTTGTTCGAGTCCGGACGACCGATATTATTCCTATGCAGTTTCTCGTATTCCCTGAAGGGTAGAATCGTGCATGTAAGTAAGGTGCTCTATCATTCTTTCACATTTTGTTCATGGAAAAAATCGGCCAAATAACAATGTTATTTCCCTTGTTGCAGCAACTTCGTGGACGTCGGGCCAAGTCCATGATTTCCCGGCTGGGTTCGAAGGTTGGTGACCTATTAGTCTTGCGACGAACGCAAGTGGCGAGCTATGTCTCATATCAGGTGGGGAGTAGATCCTCAAGGTACGTGCGTATGTTGTTTTTCCCCTGCTGGCATGTACCTGAGGTAACATTTTCCCATCTCATTTGTGCTGGATTCGCTGTTTGTAAATATTGGACGATTTTTTGGGGCAAGGCAGTATTTTTCCAGAGAGGAGAAGGAGTCATCGGTCGCCGGGTCAAGAGATGGCAGTAACAGGAGGGATCGGAGCCCACAATGCGAAGGAGCCTTTAGTGGTACTGGTCGGGCTTGTATTTTTAAGAATGGGGAATTTCTCGAGTCGGCTATCCATGGGGCGCTTGTTTCTTGGAAAATGGCTCCCATGAGCGAGCACGTTAAGCTCAAGGCCAGTTCTTCTGGGGTCGCAGGAGAAGTACTAACAGGAGCATGTTCTGATCTGGAGGAAATCTGTTGTCTTCACTTTGCGGATGTTCTCATGTCCCACATCTTCCTCCTCTTATTGAATCTTTATTTTGCATGCCTGTGATAGGCTTAAGTCCGAGTTGTTTCATCAAAAGGCCAAGTTCCAGAGGGTTCTAGATGAGGGAGAATCCCTTAGGCTTCTTTCCAAGGAGAAGGAAGTTGAGATGCAACATTGGCGATGTGAGGCGTATCAGAGCTCAAACTATGAGAGCTATTTAATGGAGCAGGCAACTTTATGTAGTGCGTTTTTTGCTTCTTTCGAATTTTAAGGCTAATTTCTTCTTGCCATATTAGTTGCAGAAAAAGGCAAAGGACTTGGAGTACATAAAAGGCGACGTGAACCATGTTAGAGCCGCTTGCGAGGAGCTAAGAGCTCAAGTGCAAGCTCAAGCATTGGAGGAGATGAGTGCCTCAGCTAGGATCCCTGCCTTCGAGGTCCAACTTAACTTGACCTGTGGTAATGCCAATGTTTAGGCGGATATGATTAAGTGACTTGAGTCCGACCTTGCGAAGGTTAGGGCTGAGATAATTGATGCCTGGGCGAAAGCGATATTAAGCCGAACTAGGGCTGATCGTGAGATGTCGATTTGCATAAAGGAAGCTACTGACACTCAATTCGAGTTTAGGCAAGCCCTTGATCGTGAGAAGAGGATCAAGGAATATGTTTGTTGTCGATCCTGCAGAGAGGTATTCAAGGAGGTTTGAGCGAGAGGATTCATTCTCTCAAAGGAACTGGCGTAAGCAAGGGCGGAAGAGGGTGACGCACGGTCACTCCTTGTGGACATTGTAGAGGGCAAACTTGGCGGGTTGTAGCCCTTTAGCAAAAAATATAGATTCTACCATTTTGTAACCTGGTTTCCGGCACGCGCAAGGCGTGCCTGTAAGCGGAGAATGTTTTTCTGTATGTAATGTAAAAATAATTTTATAGCATTATTCCTTTTGTACCTTTTTTCTATCGTGTCTCTCGATCGTGTAGACCGGTTTTGGAACTAGCCCTCGAGTCGTGTTACGGCTCGAGTTTTGATTGGCCTTCCAACTTTTTCACGGCTACATGGGCGAAGGGTGACGAGCCTTTGTGCTCCTGGGCTGAAGCAATTCTGCGGGCACGCAGCCTGGAGATTTGTCTCAACAGTCGATAGCATCGTTTGGGCAGTGCAATTAGGTGTTTTGTGGTTGAATTTCCCTTGGGTTCAATCTCTGAGTCAGGATCCAACTCGATCTTAACTTACCCTTGAGCCTGTTTTGGGATGGCAATAATGATTCTCACTTTCTACCCTTGGGCGTTCGGCGATTTGTTGTGTCCAGTCTCAGAGTCGCATTGCGATTCGAGCCATAATTGACCATTTAGTCTTTCCGGAGGTTCTAGTTGATGACAGTGGCATTGATGTCACGCTCTTGGGAGAATTATAATTTTTGGGTCCATTCTCCAAGTCACTTTGTGACTCGAGCTGTAATTGACCCTTAAATCTCATTTGAGCTCTCGGCCAGCGATAGAGGCAATTCTGTTGCTTGGTCATTGAGACCTTTTAGTATGAGGCCCGGAGGCTATGTTTTGTTCAACTATTTTGGATTCGATCTCCGAATCGAGTTACGATTCGAGCTCACTTTAATACTCAAGTTGTCAATTTTCAAGCTGGCGATAATGGCTATTACGCTGTATGGTCGTAGAGACCTTTTGATGTGAGGCTCGGAGGCTTGCTTAGCCGGCGACAATGGCACTTACGTTGTTCGGTCATAGAGACATTTTGATGTGAGGCCCGAAGGCTTTTTGTAGGCTTTGTTTCCTCTCGTTAAGGTCTTATTGAACATTTTTCCTGACCCATTATTGGTTCTGAAAGAATCTCGATTTCAAGTCATAGTCGGCGATGTATTGAGTACTTCAGAAGGTTCATTGCTCATAGGTCGAGTAGATCGACATTTTTGCGATTTTGGGTCAACGTGGTCAGGACTCATTTTTTTCCTGTTGAGGGAAGCCTCTTTTAAATCGGTTCTTTACGAAGCAGATTAAGAGGATTTTTTAGCAACAGTTGGGCGTCCACGAGTTGCATTTTTTGGCTATAGCAGCCACTTTGACCGGAGTCATGTGCGTTGGCCGGGGCCATTTTTGATCCCGAGAAGCAGTTTTAGGCGTCTACATCGAAGGTATTCCCTTTTTGGATTCTTACAAATGCTATGTATAGCCTAAACTGTGGGATTTTTCATGCATGTTAAGGTCTTATAGTTTGCCATGCCTGTTGAGGTCTTACAGTGTATGGAGAATAGATCTTGTTTTGCCAAGTCTTCCCGTTAGGGTCTTACAATTATGGATTTTCCAGTGCGTAGAGTTTAGTGACAGTCTCCAAGTCATCGTGTTTTTTAAGCCAGAAGACCACTTCTCGTGAGCTCAGAGTTGTATCATATGGGCTTGGTGAGCCCGGCGTTTCGACCCCGGGGTCATCCGAATACAGCATTTTTTAAGTCTCCGGGTATCTCGAGATACATCTGGCGGAGAGGTTTTTTGTTTTGGATATGCCGAAATAGTCTTGTTCGAGGCGTGGAATGCTTAAGAAATATTCTTTATTTCTTGGCGAAAATATAAGCTGTAAATACATGTTGTCCTGTTGGTGTGCGTTTGGTCCACACGGTGTGACTTCCTTGATTATCCAATGTGCTCGTATAATTCCATATTGGAAATTCTTAGGAGAGCGGATCAAGATCTCGTCGGGTCCCCTCCCGGGGGTATGCAGCCCTGCTATTAATCTTGTAGACGGAACCTTCTTCCTATTAGAAATCTGGTCAAGGAAAGAATACCGGGCAGGCCCCGTAGCTGCAGATCCTCGAGTGCGGTCAAGAGCTACCGAATGCCTCACCTGATTGTCTGTGTACACATTAGCAACAAGAAAAGAAAGGAAAGGATAAAAGGAGGCGACGTTTCGGGGAGCTAGCCCCGCCGCAGTCGTCTTCCTCGTTCGGCCAAGCCTGACCAAGGTAGTGATTATTATTACCCTTTGACCTCATTCGAGGGTAATGCCAGCTATGGCCATAAGATGAGGGATCTCGTCTTGTCTCTCATAGCTAGATGCTTTGGCCCTGGATTTGTCACGGGGTTTTACTCCTTTGGCGGAGCAGGGTCAGAATAGCGCCCCCGGCGATGTATTCGCCGTTGTTTGTACAAAGCGTCTGCGCCCTGTATCACTCGACGTATTAGATTGAGCTCAGGCAGGCCACGCAGGGGGAGTGATCTGGTCGTTATGGCTATTGCCATCAGGAATCTATCAGAGATCCGGTCCGAGAGCAACGTTGGTCTGGATTGTCCTATCGGCTTCGGCCCGACATCGTCGGCATAATTTAGATGATCCACCTGTACTCATTAATTCATGTTTTAATTGAAATGACTCAAATTAAAGAAAGGATTACCAATATGTTAATGCGATGTCGAGGTGGAATCTCAGTGTCCTTTTCCTCGAGCGAGAGGGTGTCCTTTGGGAGAATTTTTTGGGACTGTCCCTTTCTGGTGATAGGCACTTTCATTCTAACTTCTACGGATCTTTGGAGGGTGCCGCCATCCTTTAACAGCTGTGAAGATGTGCTGCGGCTCGTTGGCTCTATTTTGTCTGGTCTCCTTTCTTTCGTGGAGCTGGATCCGGGTTTGCTCGTTTGGCAACACTTTGTTGCGAACTTTATTGAATGACTTAGTTGCTACTCTTTTGAGTCTGTAACTCTGAGCGTCTCATGATTCCCGTGGAAGCCCATGGTTTCCCTGGAGGGGTTTTGGTTGAATAAATTTGAGCTGCCTAGAGTTCCCAACTTCGCTTATAGTGACCACTATGCTTGGAACTGCAACGTTGAAGTCGAGCTCTATTGGATGATGTTTCCTTGCCGGCTATGTCTTGTTCAATCTGGTACCATTGGATGTTCCTCGAAGGTGTTGTCCTCGGGTTACTATCTTGTTGTTGCGAGACGTGCTGTATTTTGAATCATCTCTTCCGTTCACGCCGTATGGACGATGGCTCCATTCTTTCAGTGTCAGCTCCTCTGCTGGGAATCTACCCGGATATGCCAAACCCGAGGCGGTTCCTTAAGGGTCGTACAGGGCCCTGACTTGGGTTCGGTGTCGGTTGCTGGCATCCGACCAAGCCTCGGCTGGATATTCGACAAGTCTTCGCTTGAATTGCTCTGGAGTCACCGAGTATGATTTGTTAAGGTTTTGGGCGAAGACTCGTGCCGCCCCACTACTCGGGATCGAGAGAAATTTTGTTTGTCCTATCGGGGAGTGGGGTATGGCTTCTCGTGACACTTTATTTCTTCTTCTACTGGCCTTCTGTGAATTGGGCTCTTTTGGCATAGCTTTGATGGTGTCAGCATGCACTTTCACGGACTGCGCTAGTACGGTGAGCGGGTCCTCAATATCAAGCCATTTTGGAGGTCGCTTTTCCTGGACGAGCGTGCGTAAGTGGCGATGTGCCAGTGAGAACTTGAGGTCCTGTCACTCCTTGTGGATTTCTTCATTTTTGATTTTCGCGAAATGAGTTCCGGGATCATATTTTTGGGAGACGATTGCGGTAGGAGTTTCCGCGAGCATGATTTGATTTTTATGATAAGGTGTTCAAGCATCCTTACTGCTACTGGATATGTTGTCGGTTTGTCGTTGCCCGATACCTTGGGTACTGGCTCAAAGTGAGGAGATATTTTGGGTGCTGCCGCACTGAGAGTCTCCGGGTGGCTCCGTAGCTGAGAGATAGCCAAATGTTGTTCCTGCAATATTTCAAAAATAATACAATGATTAACTTCCCGTTCTACCTGGGCTGAGATTTTTCGGGCTTCATGTTGGTTATAGTGCTATTTGCCACCATCGGTGTGCGAGACTTTATTAACCCGCTATGCATCATGCAAACTCGTGTCCGATCAAACCAATCTAGATGTGTTACTAAGGTCCTACGGTGTCGCATCAGCCGTTAGAATGAAAATACTATTTTTCTTGGATTTTTGGGGTTATCGTCCTCGATTTCCCTTATCGAGCTGCTCATTAACCTGAAATCGAAAGATCTTGGTCAAGAAAAAGTGTGCAAGATATCGTGCGTTTAAGTGATGAAACTAGCAAGAAAATAATCACTATTATGTTTAGCCCCACGGTGGGTGCCAAATTGTTTACCATGAAAATGGTAACAACAATTAGATTGGTAAATGTGATTCTATAAATGCGTGATCTATTCTCGAGCTAGTTTGCAAGGGTGGTTAGAGCTGAAACGTGAAGTAAAATGGTAAAGATCGAGTTAACCAAAGCAGTAATCCTACCAGTAAAGAGACGGTTCCTAGGCGCAAAGTAGGCCAGTAGTACCTCAGAGCTGAGCCTCGAGCCTATCTAGGGCTTACCGAGGTTATTCAGGAAGAGGATAACAGGTAAAGATATAGGTAAGTAAGGCTCTATACTATCAATCTTGAGCAAAATAATGGAGAACAGACGAAGAAACAGTAAAGTGCTAAGGCGACCTCGAGGTCGACGAAGACAGATAACTTAGAAAAGAGAGAGAGAGAGAGAGAGAGAGAGAGAGAGAGAGAGAGAGAGTGATATTATTGCATTCTGGAGAAGTGGAGCAACATCAGTCCCATACAAGGTAGGGTGAGTCCCCCTTATATAGGCTTGGGGACTCAGTATAGTACATATGTATTAATTGCAAGAGTACGAAGATGGGAAGGCTTGATGCAAGACCTTACAGTTGTCTCCATATAGGCCGGATCTATCAGGTGTAGCCATGTGCCTAGGAGACTTCCTCTTTTACTCCCGACCTCGTACCTTGCTTCCTTCGAGTCATAATTTAACAAGCCCTGAAGCTGAGAACTCAATCGCGGCCTTCCTCCCTCGGGGTCTCGGGGAAGGCTTCCAAAATGTCTTGATAGCAAAAAGTCAAGTCTTCTAATATTGCCGCGTACACTAATCCTTTTTAGATTGCTTCGCGGGTTATCACCAGATCTAGATGGATGAACAAGATGCAGAGAAAATAGCCTTCATCACACCGTGGTGAGTATACTACTAGAAGACGAGACAGGAAGAAAGGAGCAAGCCATATACTACTTGAGTAGGAAGTTCACACCTTATGAAGCACGATACTCTCTACGCGAACACACTTATTGTGCTTTGACCTGGACAGCTCAGAAATTGAGGCATTTCTTCTGTGCCTACACCACATACCTCATATCCAGGATGGACCCTCTGAAGCATATCTTTCAGAAATCCATGCCATCAGGAAAGCTAGCCAAGTTGCAGTTACTGTTAAGCGAGTTCGATAACATCTATGTAACCCAGAAGGCGGTCAAAGGACAAAAATTGGCAGATCATCTTGTCGAAAATCCCGTGGGAGGAGAATACAAACCTTTGAAAACGTATTTTACTGATGAAGAAGTATCATTCGTAGGAGAGGATATTGCCGAAGCTTGTGACGGTTGGAGAATGTTTTTCGATGGGGCTGCAAACTTCAAAGGAGAGGGCATTGGGGCAGTTTAGCTATTGGAAACAAGCCAACATTACCCAGTATCTGCAAAGCTTAGGTTTCCCTGCACTAACAATGTGGCAGAATATGAGGCATGCATCATGGGGCTCAATCTGGTCATCGATATGAATATACAGGAGTTACTAGTAATTGGCGATTTGGATCTTCTAGTACATCAGGTTCAAGCAGAGTGGGCTACAAAAAACACCAAGATACTACCATATTTGTATCGCGTGCAGGAACTGACGAAGAGGTTTAGTAATATAGAATTCAAACATATGCCTCGAATTCAAAATGAGTTCACAGTCGCACTGTCCACTTTGTCATCAATGATACAACATCCAGATACGAATTTCATTGATCCCCTCCCAGTGAGGATCTACAATCAACCGGCTTACTATGATCATGTTGAAGAGGAAACAAATGGAAAACCTTGGTTCCACGACATCAAAGAATATTTGGCAAGAGGAGAATATCCAGAGCAGGCAAACCACACTCAGAAATGCACTCTGCGAAGGCTATCCAATCATTTCTTCCAAAGCGGAGGAACCCTGTATAGGAGAACTCTTAATCTAGGGATGTTAACGTGTATTAATGCAAAGGAAGCTTCCAAGTTTCTCAAAGAAATACATGCCGGAACTTGTGGACCACATATGAACGGATTTGTTCTAGCCAAGAAAATATTAGTGCTAGATATTTTTTGATGACCATAGAGACGGATTGCATCTCGTACATATAGAAATGCCAAAAATGCCAGGTACATGTAGACATGATAAGGGTACCACCTAATAAGCTCAATGCAACAATTTCACCATGGCCTTTTGCTGCTTGGGGAATGGATGTCATCGGTCAGATCGAGCCCAATGCTTCAAACGGGCACAGGTTTATTTTAGTGTCCATTGACTACTGCATAAAATGGATAGAGGCTACATCTTACAAGGTTGTAACCAAGAAAGTCATCGCAGATTTTGTCAAAGATCGTATCTGAGTCCATTATCACTGTAATGCTGCAAATCACAACAGTGATCTGATGAAAGCCATGTGTGAAACCTTCAAAATCAAGTACAAGAACTCCACAGCATACATCCCTCAAATGAATGGAACCGTGGAAGCTGCCAATAAGAACATCAAGAAGATACCGAGGAAGATGGTAGAAACCCACAAACAATGGCATGAAAAGTTACCCTTTTCCCTATTGGGGTACTGCACTACGGCCCGCACATCAACTGGAGCAACTCCCTATTTACTGGTTTATAGTACCGAAGCTGTCATTCCAGCTAAGGTAGAAATTTCTTCCATAAGGATCATACAAGAAGCCGAACTCAGCGATGTAGAATGAATAAGGAGCCGCTATGAGCAACTGGCCCTTATAGATGGAAAGAGAATGAACCTAGTATGTCACGGTCAGCTGTATCAGAGTAGAATGTTTAATGCTTTCAACAAAAAAGTCATACCAAGGCAATTCACACCATGATAGTTGGTGCTGTAAATGATCTTCCTGCATCAAGATGAAGTCAAGGGGAAATTCTTCCCCAATTGGCAAAGTCCCTATATGGTTCATGGGGTACTAACAGGAGGAGCACTCATACTCGTAAAAATGGATGGGAACGTTTGTCTGAAACCAATCAATTCAGATGCAGTCAAAAGATACTATGTTTAGATTGTTTACACTTCTTTATATGATGTAATTTAAATACGCTTGACCTGATACCCGTTTAAGATGGGATACGTAGGTAGCCCTGTAAGTTTGGTCATATCCTAATTAAATTTTAATTTCCCTCGGAACTAGAAAGTCCAGCCAACACTGTCATATGTCAGACAATCAGAAATTGGTTAAGAAAGTGGGGTAAGGTTCAACACGTTTCATCGAACGCAAAACGAACAAAGGATAATTTACCAAACTGCAGTAGAATTTTGATGAGGACCCTCATAATTCTAATACAAGAAAGCTGCAATATCTGTGAAATGTGTTACAGTCACTAGTTCATCTAAAGTTACTTCATATTTCACTATGTTTTCTAAAATAACTCCATTTTCATTAATTAATGCATTTTTTGAAGATTCTATTTTCGTGATAGCCAGCTCTTACCTAGGGCAACTCAAACAGAGCCTCCAGAACAGAGCAAAGCATAACCCGCCATCATTTAAAGGCATAAACCAACCTTCCCTTACAAAACTCATGACTTTCCTTTGAGTGTTGGCATAGTGGACATAACCGGAGTACTCGCAAACATAAACATATGAAAATCACTATCAATCAAGCCACCAGACGCAAATATATCTCTAGCTAAGAAATATCCTACTCCTATTTTCTACTTGTTCACTACATAAGGCTAAGCATCGCCTTCTCTTTGCATGAGGCTAATCCTTGCCTCCACATTTGTATAAGGCTAAGCATTGAATTCTCTTCACATGAGACTAAGATCTGTCTCGATACTTGCATGAGGCTAATCCCTGCCACCATATTTGCACAAGGATAAGCGCTGCCTTCTTTTCGCTTGAGACTAAGCTCTATCTCGATCCTTGCATGAGTCTAAGCCCTGACTCCATATTTACATAAAGTTAAGAATTTGTTTCTCTTTTCATGAGACTAAGAACTATCTCAAATCCTGCATGAGGCTAAGCCCTGCCTCCATATTTGCATGAGGCTAAGCTCTGCCTCCACATTTGCATAAGGCTAAGCATTTCCTTCTCTTTTTATGAGACTAAGCTCAGTCTCGATCCCTGCATGAGGCTAAGACCTACCTTTATATTTGCATAAGGATAAGCATTGCCTTCTTTTTCCATGAGACTAAGCCCTGTCTAAAATCCTGTATGAGGCTAAGCCCTGTCTCCATATTTGCATAAGGCTAAGCACTGCCTTCTCTTTGCATGAGACTAATCCCTATCTCAAATCCTGCATGAGGCTAAGCCCTGCCTCTACATTTGCATAAGGCTAAGTTTTGCTCTCATTGCATGAGACTAATCCCTATCCCAAATCCTGCATGAAGCTAAGCCCTGCCTTTAAATTTGCATAAGGCTAAGTGTTGCCTTATCTTGGCATGAGACTAAGCTCTGTCCCCAATCCAGCGTGAGGCTAAGCATTGCCTTATTGTGAGACTAAGCTTGGTCACACTTCACATAATTGTTGCTCTATTCTAGACTTTACATTATCTTCTTTCCAATGCTAAGCTTCGCCTTATTATCACCTTTGGTATCAAGTCTTTGCATTTCATGTGCTGATGTAGCTAACTTGTCCAAAGGCATCATAGTTCGAAGGCATCATCCTTATAGCATGAAGACACCATGTCATGGCTTGATGATCTCTCAATACTACACATCATTATTCAAAGGCGTCACGATTCAGAGGCACCATTCTCAGTGCCCGAGAACATAATTTCATGGCCTGCAAATATCCAATATCATAATTTATGGCCCACGACGTCATCGTCTAATGACTTCATCTGCACTGTCCAAAGATAATCTTTCATGGTCCGAAGGGAATTTGCATCATATTTAAATTCTCGCAGTAATATATATATTTGCATGCTTTGTGTTTTACGTTTGCAGGTGATCCTGGAGGTAACCGTTCTTCAAACAAGAGAAACACTCGCTCCGGTTTCCATTTGTACCCTTCTGATTACCATTCGTGCCTTATCATTATTTCAAATGTGATCATCACTCATCATTTACACACCTTTGCTCTGTGACCATTCAAATATCTGTCCCGTGATACATCCGTCATACTTCAGGCTCATAATCATAACTCCATCCGGTATTACTTTTTACAAAAGAACCTTTGCTGAAATCGGTTACCATTCCAATAAAAACTCCATCGACTTCATTCATCGTCAGGTCCAGAACTACACATAGCCTGATTCCTGCAAAACTAGGGATATGTAGGCAACTCAAATGCCAGGTTTCGGCCCCTATTTTTTCAAAACATCCTATTCGGAAAAAATCGATCATCATTTTTTTACCCAAATACTCTTTCATCCTTCTCGAGCAAAGAAGGGCAGTTGTTGATACCCAATTTTTATCTCATATATTTAAAATATGCATACACTCTTTCAAAATATTTTACATGCATTTACAAACATGCACAACTGCTTTTACAAATTTTTTCATAATTTTTAAAGGACTTAAATCAATTTATATCTGCATTTTTAATTATATAATATTCATTAATTATCCCTCATATTAATTTACAATGATTTTGCCATATAAATTTGCCAGTTATGCTCATATGAGTGTTTAAATATTTTAACTATATTTTTTACAATTACATTTGTATTTTTAAGATTATAATTGCATATTTTGCAAAAATATCCCGTACATATGCATAACTGCATTATCTATACAGAAAATAATTTTTATATTTTATAATATAATTAATTATTTTAAATCATATTCTTGCACAAAAATCATTTTTATAGCTATTTTTACAAATTATTTCATTAATTAACTGGGTATTTAACAAATAGCCCTTTAATTAGGTCTAAATTCGTATCCCCCAACCCAATTTAAATTAACCTATGCCCAAACCACCCCAGCCCAAAACCAAATGACCTCTACCCAACCCAAACCCCTTCTAATCGTGGCCATTGATCAACGGTCCACAATCACCCTTTCTTTTTTTAACCCAAACGACCTCCTAACCCTAGTCATTCTTCAGAGACTGCCACCCTTGAATACCTCTTCTTCTCCGTTTTCTCTGAAGCTATCCCTAACCCTAGCACCATCACTCATAAATCTCCCAAACCCCTTTGATCACTAACAAGATATGGGATTATTTGATATTTTGCTACCCTATCTAACCTGTTACATCTACTGGTTCTTCTACTTAATTGATTTATGAGAGAATCTCAAAGAGATTCAACCGAGTTTTGTTGAAATCTATTTCACAGGCTTGTCTTTGGCCATTCGTGTTTGTGAGTACTGTTCCTTGCCAATTTTTTTGTTTGAATCTATGGTTTTGGACCGAGCTTCTATCATCTCTGCTATTTTCAAAAACCCTAGTCTGATAACTACTTGGGTCTGTCTATATCTTTGTAGATCTGTAAGGATTTTAGTGCTATTTGATATTTTTCTTTCGCAAAGATCTTATACTTTTGTTATTATTATTACTATTATTCTGATTTCAGTGCTTCTCCGAAATTAGGAATTTCATCCCAAGTTTCTTCAAAAAGTTTTCTTTCCTTCAAGTGTTTAATCTTATTATTCTTTATTCGTTTGGGTAATTTTTATGTATGTCCCTTAAACCCTAGGCCTTGTTCTATTATGGCACTAATTTCTTTAATTTTCTTCGCGTTATTTGTTTATTTCTATCAACCCCATATACTGATTGATTTTATTAGGTATTCGAATCATATTTTCCGATTAAAATTAATGTTTTTTTATGATTTTACCTATTTCCTTATTTGCGACCTTGATTAGTTATACTTACCTTAATTAAGCTGTTAGTATAGTTTGGGGATCTGATTGACTCATATATGGTTTGATATTGATTTCTTGCCTTATTTGAACCTTAGTTCTGTATCGTTAATCGACCCTCCCCAATTTAAGGGGTCTCTTCTGGATTTTTCTATAGGAATTGATTCCCTAATTGGCTGATTGATTTTATTTGATTACCCTTATTTTATAAACTGTGATTCTTTCCTTACCTCACTAAGTTCTATATATACTCCCATTACTAATTCTTCAATACAAGAACATAGTTCAAACAACACATACAAAAAAAACCTTGCTCTCGACACTTCTCTGCTACTTGTGTTTATTTGCACTGCCTATCCAGCTGAAAGCCAAGGCTAGACTACTGAGTTCTGCATATCTTTCATCTTCTTCTTATCATCTGCAACCGGTATGCCTCTATTTCTAATGCCATTCATTATACTATGAAGCCTGAACCTATGTGCTCTCTTAACTGTTGCTTTACTTCTATGGAATCCATGCCTTTCTATATTTCAATTAGCATGTCCACTTTTGCGTTTAACTCTGTATCCTTCCTATTTAGTGCTTTGATTAGCATGTCTACTTCTTTTTAACCAAACCTAGTTTCCTGTTTTCGGCATGTCTACTACTGTTTAATTAAACGTATGTGTTTCTTCCTTTCAGCATGTCTACTTCTGCTTAACTAGACCTATGTGTTCCCTGCTTTCAGCATGTTTACTTCTGTTTTAACTAAGCTTGTGTGCTTCCTTCTTTCAGCATGTTTGATTTTTGTGTAAATTAGACCTATGTCCACTTATTTCTCAACTAGCATGTCATGTTTCAAGTATTCATCCCTAACAGACTTCTGATTAATGATACCGACGCTCCTAACCCATGTTGCCCTTCATGTGTGACTTTCTGATAGGTAATCTAATCCTAATATGTCATTTCTTTGTCTTATACCTATCCAAATACCTGCCTAGTAACATCTAGTAAACTAAGTTGAAACTTTGCTTGAAGTGATCCTGTTTCTGCCTACTGCTGGAATTCTTTTTTTCTCGGTGTTGAATGACTCTATTTGCTCCTTACCTCTTGAAAAATCAAAAAGCTATTTTTCTTAAAACTATCTCCTGTTTTCAACTCCTACTCTTAGAACATCTAGGTTCCTGCCCCTCCAGTGTGAGCACTGCCTAAGAGTCCATGAGACTCCTCTGAACTTTGACACACTGGGGTTGGCTCTCCAAAACATGCTCATAAAAATGTTTCTTTAAAAGTTTTCTCGTGTGAGCATTGCTCGGGTTTCCTGAGGCCCTTGGAAACTTTGACACACTATAAGACCATTGGGTGCATTATGAGAATATTGGCATGTTCATATTTGATTGAAGGCCTGGCTTCCAGGTTTACTTTTTGGGCCTATCTAGGCTCCTTATAGTATTGTGATTTCATTTTGTAATTCATTTATATTGGGTTTGTCATAATATTTCTTTGTAAACAGATATTGGGGTAATCAGTAAAAATGGGAGGGATTCTTATATATATTTTGTTTGGAATGGGTAGAAACCATGCCTATAGGATTGCTGTGATGTTTGTTTACTTATGTATATTCAAATATCATGTCTATAGATTTTAAACCAATTCCTGCATTTAGACACTATGCCTATATGGTTTAAATCAGTTCTTGCATTTAGAAACCATGCCTATAGGATTGCTGCGTGTTAGTTTACTTATGTGTATTCTGAAAACATGTCTATAGGTTTTAAATCAATTCCTACATTTAGACACCATGCATATAGGGTTTAAATTAGTTCTTGCATTTAAATACCATGCCTGTAAGTTTAAAACCAATCATGCATTCTAGATACCGTGCAAATAAGGTTTAAATCATTTTCCATATGCAAATAAGGTTTAAATCCATTTATGCATTTATACTATGTCTATAGGGTTTAAATCAGTCCCTGGATTTAGATACCATGCCTCTAAGGTGTAAATCAGTTCCTACATTTAGAACTCATGCCTATAAGATTTCAACATGTTTCACACTTAACAATCATGCCTATAGGGTTTAAGATAAAATTAGCTGCTAAAATCAGTAATCAGTTCACGGCCTAATTTACAACTTAGATACCCGTTTATGAAAATCCTGTCTGTTTATCATTCAGGCAAACTTGTAGGTTGTTTGAGTTTTGGGTTTAAAATGTTACTTTCTTGCTACTTTGAATTGTCCTGATTCAAAACTAATGAAATTAGTAGGCAAACTGATTAGGTATTTGTTGCCCTACTTTAATAAAATTGCTTCATATGTTCTGCTTTGTGCTCACCTAGGTATTCTCCTATAGAATTTTTAAAGTGTTTGATATATTGTTGTTTGAAACGTGCAATTGCCTGCTTATTTCTTGAGGTAAATGTGAGCCTTTAAATGTTCCTTTATCTAACAGTCCTATTTGTTTTGTTTGTTACTTAGATTTTCTCCTTTTAAGCACTATAGGAGAGTCTAGATCCACCTTAGCTAAAAGTCCTAAACACCTCCAGGACCATAAGTAAGGGACGGGTAATGCACGCATAGAGTACGTTTAATTAGAAACGCTTATATAACCATTAAGGGAGGGTAATCGAGTAGTAAAGGATATGATGACCTGTGCGCTAGTTTTATGTTTAGCACCACAACTTGGGGATGATTACCAAATACTGCACAGAATTGGTCATATAGGCTAAAAAACCTAGGACTCCTCTTACTCATTGTTTTAATGTAACATCTATTTGTCTTAATTGCTTTATTTGGTTGTACGACTAATTCACTTAATTGGAGTTTGGCCAGGAGCCACCGTTGTGGATCTCGAGGGGTGCCTAACACTTCCCCCTTAAGGTTATTTCGAGCCTTTACCCAATCTCTACGTTAACCGATTCATGAGTTATTGTTTTAGGTGCCTTAATGCACCTTAAATCCGTTAGGTGACGACTCTTCAAATTCAAAACCCAATTACCAATAGGGAAATGAGTTGTTCCAAAGACATGTCGAAACCCGGACTCTGGAAGGAAAAAGGTGGCACGACAACAGGGACGTTGAAGAAGATGCTCCCGATGGAGAGGAGGCTCCCAAAGATAGAGCTGCTAAAGATGCAGTTCCTGAAGATGACGCTCCCGGGGGTGTGATCCCAAAAATAGATTAGGTTTGTTTTTTGTGCAAGAGCCCCTCGTGGGCATTATAAATATATTTTATAAGACTTCCCTTATGAATATAAGGTATACTTTTGTTCTATCTTCGACTGGTATTAGACTTATTTTGTTCTCGTTAGTGGAAGATTTCAATAATTTAAATAATCCCTTAGGTATTGGTTCCGGCTCAGCTCGAGTATTGGTTCAGGTTCATGCCATAATAAATCCTTAGGTTTTTATTTCTTAATATAATACCCCTTAATGTTCTAGGTAATCCTCAAGATAAATTTATATCTCTTTGATGCGAGCTTGAAACAATGGGATTATTTGGTCCGAGTCGAGTGAGAACGAAGCCTCGGACTGTTATATGATTTCGGCGCTTAAGCTATTATAAGCTGGCCCTTAGGTTCTCTTAAGCTAGCTCTTAGGCTCTCGTATATCATCCTTTGGGCTCTTTAAATTGGTCCGCTTCGGCCTCTAAAATGGCTATAATTTTTCCCTCCTTTTTGGCTAAAGACTTAGTGAAACTTTATGTATACATTAGCATGTATATTTTTTGTACACGTCTGGGTTTATCAGAGGTTCAGCATATCGGAACCTTATTAGTAATTTGTTTTTGTAAACATAATTGAATTCCTTTTGAGGTATTTCTGAAAGTTGATGTTATTGAAGCCCTTGTATTTTTCAAAGGCTTAATTTATCAAGGCCCACATATTTTTCGAGGGCTGAATTTATCGAAGCCCTTCATATTTTGATTTTTTCGAGGGTAGCCTGATTAGCTGCGTTTTTAATGTTTGAAGGCCTTTAATTTATAGCAGAAGTTGGATGTCCCCGAGCCGTATTATTTTGGCCGTAGCCTGTATATGACCATATTCTTTAGCATGGACGTAGCCTTTGGGTACGTCACTTAGACTTGTTTCCCGATAACTTTCAAAACTTGTTAGAAAAGTTAGTCCCCAAGTATATTGGCCTTAGCCTTTGTTTCAAGGGGGTGCCCCTTTAAGGTCTTATAATTCCGAGTTTTTGATGAATCAAATGTACTGACAATTGATAACATTTCCCTGAGTCTTCGGGGGTGCCTTTATGTTTTAGCTCTTGAGCCATTTCCCGTAGGATTATAAGTGTATAGCTCGTGTAATAGTAGACTTATTTGAGACACAAAGTTTTTTTGATATTAATAGAATGCTTATTTGAATAATTGATACATGCATACATGCTTTGCCATCGGGGATTGACTATTCTATATGGACATGGTTCATCTAACCATTTGGCCCATTACAAAGTTTTCCTATCAAAGCCCTCTTAGGCGTGAAATATTTTCCTTGAAAATATATCCTCCGAGGGTGATGCCCCGCAGTAGTCGAGGTTGACTAAAAAGAAGCCTTGGATACTGTTGAGTTTTCCTTAGGCAACATATAGTTGTTTCCTTATTAAAAACCTTGCCAGTAAAACCTATATGGGACAAAATCCGATCTAAGAGAAAAAGAGTTTAATGTATGCTTTAAAATTTAAGGCCTCATGTGGAAATATGATGCTTTTGAGATCTTAGAAGCAGTATCATTTGAGCAATGATATGTTCTAATTGTTTGACAGTTGTTAACCTTCCATTGTACTGAGTTTGTAAGATCCTTTACTGACAACTCTGAGGAGTCGATACAGTCCTTCCCGATTCGGGCCAAGTTTTCCTTCATTTGGGTCTCGAGTATTAAGGGTGAATTTCCTTAGGACTAAGTCCCCGATTCCAAAATGTCTAAGGTTGGTTCTTCTATTGTAGTATCTTTCGATCTTTTGCTTCAGTGCGGCCATCTGAATGAGCGCTACTTCTAACTTTTCATCTAATAACTCGAGGTTGGCATTCATGGCCTTGTGATTTGACTCCTCTCATGCATGCCAAAACCTAGGGCTGTTGGTAAAGGGCCGATCATATCCATTCCTCATTTCATGAAAGGCCACGGGGATAGGACCAAATGAAGTTGTTCTCCAGACTGATGGATCTTGACACCCAATTTTTCCCTATATATTTTTCAATATGCAAAATAACTTCAAAATGACATATATATGCATATGTAAGCATATTCAAGTGTTTTATTATTTTTTTCATAATTTTAAAGGTTTTTAAATCAATTTATTTCCCTATTTTATCCATAAAAAGCAAATAATTATTTCCAAAATTATTATTTTTTGTAAATCATCTATTAGATATTCATCTTTATGCTAAAATATAGCTAAGGTAATTTTTTTATATTTTTTACAAATTTATTTAGTATTTTGCAAAGCTAAGGTGCATAATTGTAATGTTATCCTCTTTTTAAGATTTAATTGCATTTATATTCATAACATTAAGTCCTATAATTTTAAAGTTTCAATTATATATCATAACATTTTAGTTCATTTAATTTATTTCCAAAAGTTAATTTACTATTTTTTATAATTTTAAAAGGAAAAATTGGCTATTTAAATAATATCCAAATTAAATTTTAATTTTAGCCTAAATCTGACCCCAAATTGAACCCAATTTCCCCCGGCCCAATTCCCATTCAAACCGAGCCCCAAACCAATTAAACGACCCAACCCGGATCCCCCACCTAATCATTTCAATCCGGGTCGTTGATCATTTAGATCAACAGCCAATATTCGCCCTTTCCATTTTTAACCTTAAACAACCCCTAAACCTACCTCATTCTTCACCAACCATCGCCCTTGAATCCCTTTTCCTCTCAATTCTCTCTACAACCCCTTATGAACCCTAGCTGTCTCCATCTAATCCCGCCATAATCTACCCTAATACCTACATAATCCATGGCCCCTCGTGGTCATTTGAGATATGTATCGACCTCCTATGGCTCCTGGGTGTTTCGTTATGTGGTTTCATGGCCAGTCCTCGAAGGAATCTTGTCCAGTCCTTGCTCGACTATTGTCTATGGCCTTTCTCCGGCCATCCGTGACCTTTCTCCGGCCATTTATGGCCCTTCAAGGAAGATCCTTGTCTTTCCGGGTTAGACCGGTAACTTTCAAGGTCTTTCTCATCTTTTCTAGGTTTTCTGAAAACCTAATCTTTAAGATATTTCAATTCTCTTCAGATTTATCTTAGATCTGTGCTTACTATGAATTTCTTAATTATTTTCCATAAGCTTCTTCGATTTTCTTTCAAAACGACTCTTCATTTCTCAACGATTAGGGTTTTCCTTTAAGTTTTTTTTTAAAGATATCTTCTCTGATTTTAGTGTTGTTTGTGATTTTTCTATTTTCAAACAACTTGTTTATGTTTTCCTTCTATTTGATTCAGCAAGTTAAAAAACCCTAGTTCCTTTTAGTCTTATCCGAGTTCTAAAAACTGTTTGTTTAAATGTGCACTTGTTCTTTATTTCTGACTCTCTTTTCCTTGCTTGACTTGTTTGATTTTTAGTTCTTACCATCTCTTAAACTCGACTACTGCGGAAGCCCTAAATTTCTTTGATGTTCTTCTCACTTATTACTATTGTGAGATCTTTACTTGTTTTTGTTTTCTCTAACCTGATACTATGTTCTTCTTCACTGTTGATTCTATTTGACTACTTGACTACTGTGCCTCAAATATTTTCCTTACTGCTGAATCCTAGCTTATTTCTACCACTACTGCATGTTTGGGTTATCACTTTTGCCAATGTGTTTGGCCTCGCATGTCTGATGCTTCTGTTCACTCTATTTATATAATGAAGTGCAGAATTATGTTTCTTCTTTGATTAATCTTGATCTGGTGACTGATTGCAAAAGCTTTTTCTTTTATGAACCCTAATTTCACTCGCTTGTTTAAAATTAATTATTTACTATGATATTTTACCTTGCTGAATCCTTTTCCAAAATAAGCCTATTTTTGTACTTAGACTTGATTGTTTACTTCATGCTTTTACTGCCCCTTATATGGAAATAATCAATATATCCCAAGCTAATTTTTCTTTCCTTAATTGAAACATGTTAGTACCCATTAATCCATGATTCCTTATTTAGAGGGAATCACTTGGGTTAATTGATCCTAATGGTAATTATTTCCATGTTTGTGTTAAGACTTTATTGATTACCTTATTTTTTACTCGTTTTCAAAACTATCAATACACACCCCCTCTTCTTTTTAAGACAGGAACAACTTGAGTTCAGGCACACACTTACACTTAAAACTCTCTCTTTCTTTACTGCTACTTGTGCTACTGCTTTGTCTAGTCAGCTGAAAGCCAAGGCTAGACTGTGACTCCTATTTTCTTTACCTTTCTACACTTTTTCTTCTCTACTGGTATGTCCTAGTTAATTTTCAAGCATCAACAACAACATGTTCCTTTAATTGTTCCAACTTCTCTCATTCTTGTCCACTGTTGCTTATGTTTCTGCAGTTAAGTTACATTACTAGCATGATGAAATATGTTCCCTTCCCTTTTAGATTAATGTCTCCCTATGTATGTACTCTGTCAATCGCTTGTTATGTGATTTGCTGACTTATGAATCCCAAATCCCATATCCCGTCTATGTGTTTGTGTTCCTTTGGTTGGGTTGTGTCCATGCCAACATCAGCTATTGCTGCGTATGACCAAACCTGCCCCTTTCAGGGGGCATATGCTTCATACAATGTATTCCCAAAACCCCTCAACCCCTTTGCGTAACTACTGATTCTATGTATTTTATGCTACTACTACTGTTTTCAAATCACACTTTAATACTTACTATTTCCAATTCAGTTTTAATCAATCTCTGTCCTGCACTTCTACTATATTCTTAAAACCTAGGTTTTTCCCCTCTTGTGTGAGACTTTCCTTGAGACCCTTGAGCTCCCTCTGAACATGGACACATAAGGGTTGGCCCTTCAACATTTCACTCATTCGTATCTGGTTATGCAAACCTGGGTGTAAGCACTTCCCGGGGTCCCTTGAGACCCTTAGGGAACTTTGACACACCCAGGTATGAGAAAGGCTTTGAACATCATGGGCATCTGAAGTGATTAATTATATAACTTAGATAGGAAGTCAAGATCAAGCTTCTTTTGGTTGTAATTACTTATTTCTGCACTTTTTTTGTAATTTAAGTATTTGGTCTGTAACTATTTGTAATGAATATTGGGGTTGGCTAGTGGAAAGGGATGGGATCATTACGCATGTTTCAAGGGTACATATCATGCCTATAGGATCTGTTTAACAAATTATACATGTTCTACTTCCACACTTAGACATCATACCTATAGGATCTGTTTAATAAATTCTGCATGTTTTACTTCCACACTTAGAATCCTGCCTATATGATCTGTTTAATAAGTTCTGCATGTTTTACTTCCACTCATAGACATCATGCCTATAGGATCTAATGGCTATAATCAGACATCATGCCCACAAGGTTAGAATCAGCTTCTAAATCAGATGTCATGCCTAGAAGATTAAAATCGATATTTTATAAAAATCATGCCTATAGGAATTTTGTTGTGATAAAATAAATCCTGCCTACTCCATCTCATGTTCAACTAGATACCTTGCCTATAGGACCAATATTAGCCTTTGATACTTAGATACCATATCTGTATGAATAAAAATTTACTATAATAGAGAGCATGCCTATAGGACCTAACACCAGTTTAGTTAAAAATCAGTTTGACTCGTACTATTCTGAATCAGTTTAACCAACCTACTCCTTTTATCAATACGGATTAGAAAGCATGTCGATAGAATTCAAATCGTTCGTTTAGAACTTTTTACTATTTTCTTGCATTCCTAATCAGCAATAGATATCATGCTCCTGAGACTTCAATATTACGCCTAGGCAAGCCGTAGGTAATAATAATGATAAATTGAATCCGCCTTTATCTAATTAGAAACTACGACAACCAGCGGGCAGGCCTGATTGAGACTTCTTATCTGAGCTATATAACGAATCTGGTTCTGACTCAAACCCCCTACTTTAGGATTTTTAAAATTTAGACTTTACCTGTGTTTAAGTCGTGCTATTTATGTGCATTATTTGTGGAGGTTTATATGAGCCTTCTAATTTCTTATATGTTCCCTATTTGAATGTAGTCCTACATGTTTTTCTATGTCGCTTTGGCCTTTTTACCTTTAAACCTATGAGTCAGCCTAAATCCTCCCTCTTATAGGAATAATAGTCCTAAAATTCCTCCGATATTGATAAGAATGGGACGGGTAATAGCATGCGGTAGAGTTTGACACCAATCCACGCTTTAAATACCTTTACGGGGTGGGAAGCGTAGATATGGATATGATGGCCGGTTCGCTAATACCACGTGTAGCCCCTCTTTTGAGGAGTAATGCCGGGTATTGCATTGATGTGATCCATATTACAAACAAACCTAGGATCCCTTTACATTCATCAGCATGCTTAGTTATAATCTTTCAAAACTTTTCTTTATTTAATCATTTTCAAACACTAGCATATTTAAAACCCCCTCTTATTTTGAGCCTTGTTTGTTTACTTGTTAATTGCACAAATTCACAAAGAACTATCCGGCCGGGAACCATACTAGTGGATCCTAAGGGGTGCCTAACACCTTGCCCTTGGGATAATTTCATGCCTTTACCCTATCTCTGGTCATCAAACGTAGTCTTAGTTGAACCCCATAGGTGCCCTAACGCCCCTTAAAATCGTTAGGAGGAAATTCTTCAAAATTGCAAAAACCCTTTCCCAAAAGGAAAGAGTTGCCCCAGCCAAATGTCATAACCCCGATTCCGCTAAAGGAAAAGGGGTGCGACAACATTGCGACTCTGCTGGGGATATTTAGGCTTTCACCATTTTAGATTATTCTTGTGAATTTGTACCCCCCCCCCCCTACCTATGTGCAATTATCTGTTTAATTCCTTTAAGTATTTAAGTTTTTCTTTAGAAGCTACACTGACATATCTTCCTTGTTTTCTTCTCTTTATTGCTTTAAATTTATGAAAATGCTGTATTTATCGCTTTATTGATGTGCAAATACAGGCCAACATGCTTTTAATTATTGCATAGTCATGCTCAACATCACACTCCATTCGTGCTAAAACAAATACTATAACAACACTTATAATGAGTGGTTGCACTCTTCCTATATCATTGCCCCCTAAATTCAGAAAGGCATATTTGCGCTAAAACTTGTCGATCAGAGATGCAGTCGATAGTTCCGAGCCTTCCCCCTTAAGTAGACCGTTCAAGGGTACTAGTCTAAAACCCCATAAAAACCTTACTCTACATAAATTGTGCATGCATAATGGTCAAACCTAGCCAGATCAGTTATGTTGTCCACATAATGATCCTTTAAGATAGCCTTTTCCAAAGTCCACTGGGTTTTCCCAAATCCAAAACGGATGTCGTCACATTCTGTGAACTTAGAGAACGAGATGCTTCCTGCTAATCATTGATATTAAGAAGTAGAGTCTGGTGGGGGAAGCGTCTAACCTTATTTGCCTTGAGAAATATGATGCACGAAGTCCCCAGATTTGGTATGGTCACCAACATCCACCGAAGGTTTCTAAGCTAGTAGAAAGACTTTCACTCTAGTGATCAGAATCTCGTCAGGAAATATTTGGTAAATCTACCATCCCTCCTGGAAATCCAACCCACTAACATGATCATAGAAGCTGCCACATTATTTTGGGATTGTGAACGAGCCGTATTCTGCTTTGGGGGTATTGAAATAACACCTTTGCAGCAGGAGATAGGAGGACTGGCTGGCCTAGTATGGGAAACTCCGGGCCTGCTAATGCTTGAGAATCACAAAGGTAGGGGCTTCCTTAAAATGATGGGTTTGAAGAAGAATCCGGAATTGACATGCTTGAAGGATTCATACATCTCTTTTGACTACATGTATGAAAGGTACGATCACAACAAATCTTACTGCACCTATTCTGGGGAGTTTGCCATTACATCCTTGGGACACGTCCACCGTAGGGTTTTCGTCATCATATTTTGCTTCCTAGGTCTGATTATATTTCTGAAGAAG
This sequence comes from Nicotiana glauca, assembly GCA_026770625.1. Classification (NCBI taxonomy): domain Eukaryota; kingdom Viridiplantae; phylum Streptophyta; class Magnoliopsida; order Solanales; family Solanaceae; genus Nicotiana; species Nicotiana glauca. Next base: position 14,752 of record MU679203.1, on the reverse strand, counting down.
AAAGGTAGAATTCATACTAGGTTAGATATGATAACCAAAACCCTAATGGATGGGGTTGCTGGGAAGGCATTCAGCATTGTACCTATGATTATTGTAGACATATAACTTTGGCTCATAGAACATCTCTTAAAGGGCGAATATCGACAAGAAAGTCAACGTAGGGACTGGGATGATCACATCGCTTTCCACTATCCAAAGTGAATGAAATACATCACCGACATGTTCGCTCCGCCTGAGGATGCTATGGGATGGGTTGAGCTATATGATAATCTGACCGAGGAACAAGTTCAGTGGATGTTAGAATGGTTTCCGACGGAGGAGTTCATTGTCTGATCTAGAGATGCACCTTTCCTGATACTAATTGGTCTGAGGGGAACCTACCCTTATGTCCCTCTACTAGTTATAAGGCAAGCTGGTAGGAAGCAAGCCATACCCAGGGTCGACAAGATGAGCCACTTTCAAGGTGATGATAGTCCCTACAAGTGCCAAGCCCAACACATGTGGCATAGCAAGATCGTAATGGGGAGAGATACCATAGAGCCAGATAGATTCCACGTCGATTGTACTCCTTTCTATTCAGGTTCGTTGGAAGACAATCATGGTGGTTTGGACTAGCCAGGGTTTGTTCGAGGTCATAGGGTTATAGATGAAAAGGCCGAAGCACAAGTCAAGTACAACCAGCCGTGCAAAAGGATGCACGAGTGCAAAAATGAACATTGCAAAATACCAGAGTCCAACCAGAAGCTGATCAAGGAATGGAAAGACATGGCTACCAATGCGAACAAAAGACTGGGATACTTGGAGCGAGGCATAGTGGAACTTGAAAGAAAGTTTCTCAAAAGGGTTGAAAATTGTCAAGAGTATAAAAGGGATGAAGGTGGATATCTAGCCAGAGCATACCTGTTGCTGGGACTTCGCAAGTTGGGGAAGCTGTCTGAAGGAGACAAGGATGTCGAATCTGGGGAAGGTCCTTCTATGATCAATTAGATAGGAATTCATCTTCTTTGCTTTAAAATGTAACTAGGCCAGTGGCCATTAGCAACTTTTACTTCATGTTTATTTAATGTGGATTTGGGATTCGTCTTACCTTTATCAATGAAATGAGGCATTTAGCATTCCAAGTTCTCCAAATCAACTTGTCGCTAGGCCATCTCGGGCACAACGAGGTTCCCAAATTAGGACACGCTTTACATTCCTGAACTACGTGTTTAAATATTGTAATATTTTTTATGATCCTCACTGACTTGGTTAACTTGTTGTTTTAATCTTGGTTTGTTATTCCCCTCCCCAAAGGTTAGTTCGTGCACTCTGGCAACATCATCCTATTCCACGAGATCCAAGGACCCTCCACCTGCTCCTCCTCTTAGTCTTGTTAAGAACAAGAACAATGGAAAAATGGAAGATTTCAACATCAGAAAAGAGAACACAACAGCAGAGGCCACTCATGGTCATGGTATTCGGGTTCCCAACGAAAATGTGTCGCAACTTGAGGAGAAATTGTTGAAGTTTGAGGAAGAGCTCGATCAGGTTCAGAATTTGGCCAACCTATCCTTCTCCCTCATCACCCCAGACACCAACTTCCCCAACGTTCAAAACCCCACACCTCCTCAAAAATAACCGAATCATCCCACTGCTCCAACAAAGAACCAATGCAACACTGCCACACTCCAAACAACATTCCACTACTCATCCTTAAACCGCAAAACTATGCAAATGACCATTTCTACGCCCCACACCAAGCCACCACAACAATCCCATATACGTGGAGACCATTCCACTCTCCACCCAACCTATTTCTTGCACACGTGAGTTTGATGAAAAGGATCTACTCATCAAAAATTTGGATGAGGAACTCAAAAAACTAACTAGGCGAATTTAGGGCATCGAAGGGAGTAAAGGGATTGAGGGGTTAAACAATTAAGACCTCTGCAAACAACCGGATGTCGAACTACCGGAGGGGTACAAACCTCCTATGTTTGGGATGTTTGATGGTACATGTGATCTAAGGGTCCATTTGAGAACATACTGCGATAAGCTAGCCAGGGTAGGAAAACATGAAAGGATCCGCATGAAGTTGTTCGTGAGAGGTGTGAAAAGAGATGCGCTATCTTGGTACATTAGCTAAGTTCCTAAGAATTGGTCAAGCTGGGTAGGTATGGCATCTAATTTTATGGACAGGTTCAGGTTTAACACAGAGAACACGCCAGACGTGTTCTATATCCAAAATCTAAAGAAGAAGCCCACAAAGACATTTTGCGAGTATGCTACTCGCTGGAGGTCTGAAGTTGCTAAGGTTAGACCTACCTTAGAAGAAGAATAAATGAACAAGTTCTTTGTCCTGGCTCAAGACCCACAATACTATGAACGATTGATAGTGATTTAGAATCATAAGTTTTCTAACATTATCAAACTGGGGGAACGAATTGAAGAAGCCATTAAGAGTGGTATGATTACAAACTTTGAGGCCTTGCAAGCTGCAAATAAGGCCTTACAAGCTAGTATTGTGTCTAAGAAGAGGGACGTAGGGGCCATGATGGTTGCACAAAGGACCCAATCTCCTCTCAAATACATAACCTACCCAATACCTCCACTCATATATTGGCCAGCCCCAAATTACCAAGAACCATCTTACCAAGCTCCACCACCAACTTATTAGTCATCTCCACCTCCCACATATCAGCCTACCTCACCTAGACACTCCCAACCCGCTCATATCTACCAAACTTTCAATGCCCAGCCATCTCATTATCAATCACCCCCCACACGCCAAAACTGCCCTAGGCCCCGACCTAATTTTGATTGGAGGCCTCCAAAGCAATACACAGCCATCACCGTAGCTATTGACCAGCTATATGAGAGACTCAAAGCCGCCGGTTATGTCACCCTCATCCCTGCCACAACCCCTGAGAATCTTTCTTACTGGGTTAACCCAAACAAGTCTTGTGCATACCACTTCGGCATGAAGGGACGCACCATAAATGAATACTGCTATTTTAAAGACAAGATACAGTCTTTGATTGATAACAAAGCCATTATAGCAAAGGAAGCCGCTATAAATATCCACAACAACCATCTACCGGACGATAAAGGTGGGGGTATTCACATGATTGAAGTGGAGGATGATTGGGATCCTGAAGGATCCATTAGATTGATCGCAGAAGGCGGTGACCCAAAGAAACCAACAAATACTCTCAATCCGATTATAGTCCAGATCTAATCGTTTGAGGACACTAAGGTAGACATGTCTATGCCTCTTGAGTTTGAAGCATCGCCATCAGCAAAGGCACCAACACCATTTGAGGTTGCAGTTTTGCCACCTAAATAACATGTTCTATTCGAAGTAAAGATGGCCGCGCCGATTCCAGTCGTGATGTCCACCATGCTGTCATTCTACACAAATACCATACCCTGGGATTATACAGCCGAGGCAAGGACAAAGGGCAAGTTCAGGTTCGAAGAGATTGTTGTAGCACAGGGTATGACAAGAACTCAGAGAGTCTATACCCCTAAACACCTAGCTGAGTCAAGCAATCAGGCCTCCAACCGGCCACCCATCATTGAGACAGGTCCAGACGACCTTTGGAGGAAAATGCAGGCCAAGGAATATTTGCTCATCGACTAGCTAAACATAACACTAGCACAAATATCCATCCTCTCACTGATGCAGAATTCTAAAACACACAAGAATGCTCTGCTGAAGGTGCTGAGTGAAGCCTACGTACCAAGGAACATCACCTGCGGGGAAATGGCTAATATAGTGGGGCAAGTGCTAGAAAGCCATAAGATCACCTTCTATAATGACGAGATGCCGCCTGACGGGATAGGTACCAACAAAGCACTGCACATCACCGTACAATACGACGACTATTTTATAACCAAGATCCTGATCAATGGGGGTTCCTGCCTTAACATTTGTCCTTTGGTAACACTCAAGAAGTTGGGCAAAGGGTTGCATTAGATAAAAGAAGGATCAATCAACATAAAAGCATTTGATGGGTCTCAAAGGTCCACCATCGGTGAGATTAGCATGTGTCTGCAGATGGGACCAACCTGGTTAGAGGTCGATTTTCAAGTGATAGATGTGCCAACGTCCTACAACTTGCTGCTAGAATGACCGTGGATTCATGGTTCTGGGGCCGTAGCTTCAATGCTGCATTAGGCCGTAAAGTTTGAATGGAATCACCAGGAAATGATCATTCACGGTGACGACAGCAATCCTATATATAGTCGCCATACCATTCCTACAATAGTAGGAAGAAGAAATCTTGGTGTAGAAACTTACAACCATATCGAGCGGGTCAATGCTATCGACAAAAACAAATGGTCGGATAACAAGATCAAGAGTATACTGAATTAGAGTAGGTATGAACCTGGAAAAAGACTCGGCAAGATTCTCCAAGGGATCTCTAAACATATAAAACTCAAGAAATATGGCATTACTATCGATTTGGGATATGAATATGCCTGGGAGGAGTTCAATAATTTATCGCCACCATGGCGCGGTCCTTACTGCTCGATAGAGCAACCAATACCGCACCTGGAGCAGACTTTCCAATAGGTTAACGTCTTCTATAGGACAGATGAAAAAGAAGCACTCGCGACAGTGAAAACCTTGTTTCTAGAGGACAATGATATAGATTGTTGTGTTATTCTTGAGTTGGAGGGGAGGAAGGTCCTTCCATACAAGCTATGAGCAAAGGGGCATACATCAACAATTGGACCATCAGGACTACCAGAGCCCGACGAGCCTCGGAGTAGCAAGGCTAAAACAAGCATTATTCACTGTTTTATTTATTAAATGATTTTCTTTTCACATTTTTAAATTTTCGCAATAAGATCTTCAATGTTCAAAACAATTATTCAATTTATCAAAGCATTTTTAATTTTTCCAATGAATTAATATTTATTTCAATCATTTGCCCCTTACTATACCTATATAACATTACTATTACTTATCTTGATGAACCAATGACTGTGACATGCAATGAGACAATACAACAAATGGATATTGATTCAGAAGAAGATGACATACCTGAGGAGATTGTTAAAAAGGTTAAAATCTTTGAAAACAAACCTAATTCCAACCTGGACAAAACCAAAATGGTTAACCTGGGAGATGTAGAAAATGTCAAGGAAACACAAATCAGCATTCACTTAATGCCAACAGAGAAGAAAGAATACATAGAGTTTCTAAAGGAGTATGAGGACATATTTTCCTAGTCGTATGATAACATGACCAGTCTAAGTACGTCTATTGTGGCTCACAAACTGCCAACCGATCCAATGTGTCCACCGATAAAGCAAAAGCTTAGAAAGCTCATACCTGATATGAGTCTAAAAATCAAGGAAGAAGTCACCAAGTAGATCAAAGCAAAGGTTCTCAGGGTGGTTGAGTACCCGACATGGTTAGCCAACATTGTGCCAGTACCAAAGAAGGATGGGAAGGTCAAAGTCTGTGTCGACTATCGGGATCTCAACCGGGCCAGTCCGAAATACAACTTCCCTTTGCTGAATATACATATCCTGATTGACAATTGCACCAAGCATGAGCTACAATCATTCGTAGATTGCTTCACTGGTTACCATCAGATTTGGATGGATGAGGAAGATGCTGAGAAAACTGCTTTCATTACGCCATGAGGAGTGTGTTGTCAAAAATTAATGCCATTCGGCCTGAATAATATAGGGGCCACCTACATGAGGGCCATGACAACCATTTTCCATGATATGATACACAAAGAGATATAGGTATATGTGGATGATGTTATCATAAAATCTAAGAATGCCACTGACTATATAGAAGATCTGAGGATGTTTTTCAACAGACTACGGAGGTATAACCTGAAATCAAACCATGCAAAATGTGCATTTGGGGTTCCTACTGGGAAGTTGCTTGGGTTTATTATGAGCCACCGAGGAATAGAACTTGACCCATCAAAGGTCAAAGCCATTAAAAAATTACCACAGCTAAAGAATAAGAAAGATGTAATGAGTTTCCTAGGAAGGCTGAACTATATCAGCTGATTCATAGCGCAATTTACAGTTATCTGTGAGCCGATCTTTAAAATGTTAAAGAAGGACAACGCTACCAAATAGACCGATGACTGCCAAAAGGCCTTCGATAGAATCAAGGAGTACTTGTCAACACCACCAGTCCTAGTTCCTCTCGAGCTAGGTAGACCCTTATTGCTCTACCTTACAGTGTTAGATGGAGCTTTGGGCTGCATTTTGGGGCAACATGATGTAACGGGGAGAAAGGAACAAGCCATTTATTATCTCAGCAAGAAGTTCACTCCATACGAAGCTTGATATTATCTTTTGGAATGTATGTACTGTGCTTTTACTTGGGTAGCTCAAAAGCTGAGACATTACTTCTATGCCTATAATACGTACATCATATCACGGATGGATCCTTTGAAGTACATCTTTCAGAGGCCCATGCCCACTGGCAAGCTAGCCAAGTGTCAAATCCTGTTGAGTGAGTTCGACATTATTTACGTAACTCAGAAGGCGGTCAACGGACAGGCACTGGCAGACCACCTTGCCAAAAACCCCGTATGGAGAATATGAACCCTTGAAAATGTATTTTCCTGATGAAGAGGTATCGTTCGTAGGAGAAGACATTGCAGAATCCTATGACGGTGGGAGAATGTTCTTCGATGGAGCAAAAGGAGTTGGCATAGGAGCGGTCTTGGTATCAAAAACCAATCAGCATTATCCAGTGTCTGCCAAGCTCAGGTTCCATTGCACCGACAATATTGCCGAATATGAAGCCTGCATCTTATGGCTCAAAATGGCCATTGACATGAACATGCAAGAGCTGCTAGTGGTTGGAGATTCAGATTTACTTATACATCAGGTACAAGAAGAATTGGCAACCAAGATACTCTGGTATCTACATCATGTACAGGAATTGAGAAAGAGGTTCACGAAGACAGAACTCTGACATGTTCCCAGAATCCAGAATGAGTTTGTTGATGCATTGGCTACCCTATCATCTATGATACAACATCCCGAAAAGAATTTCATTGATCCTATTTTGGTGAAAAATCATAATCAGCCAAATTACTGTGCCCATGTTGAAAAGGAGGCAGACGGAAAGCCTTGGTTTCATGATATCAAGGAATATCTGGCAAAATCTGAGTACCCGGAGCTTGCCAATCATACTCAGAAACGCACACTTCGGAGATTGTCCAACAAATTCTTTCACAGCGGAGGAATCCTGTATAGGATGACTCTTGATTTGGGACTATTAATATGTGTCGACGCAAAGGAAGAATCCACGATGCTAGAGGAAATTCATGCAGGGACATGTGATCCGCATATGAATGGTTTTATCGTAGTAAAGAATATACTCCGGGCTTGTTACTTTTGGATGACTATGGAAACAAACTGCATCCAGTATGTCCGAAAATGCCATCAGTGCCAGATAAATGCAGACATGATAAAGGTACCTCCAAGCGAGCTCAACACAACAAGCTCACCATGGTCGTTCGCCACCTGGGGAATGGACATCATTGGACCAATCAAGCATGCTGCTTCCAACAGACACAGGTTTATCCTAGTATCGATCGACTATTTCACCAAGTGGGTGGATGCAACATCTTACAAGGTAGTAACTAAGAAAGTTATGGCAGACTTCGTCCGTGACTGCATTGTTTGTCGATTCAGTATTCTAGAGTCAATCATTACTGATAATGGCTCTCACCTCAACAATGACTTGATGAAAGCCATGTGTGAAACCTTCAAGATCAAACACAAGAATTCCACAGCCTACATGCCTCAAATGAATAGAGCCGTAGAAGCCGCCAACAAGAATATCAAGAAGATATTGAGTAAAATGATAGAAAAGCATAAACAGTGTCACGAGAAGTTATCATTTGCTCTATTGGGGTATCGCACCACAGTCCGCATATCAATCGGGGCAACTCCCTACATGCTGGTTTATGGTATAGAGGCTGTTATTCCTGCTGAAGTAGAAATTCCTTCTGTGAGGATCATACATTAAGCTGAGCTCAACGACGCAGAGTGGGTGAAGAGTCGTTATGAGCAACTAGCTCTTATAGATGGAAAGAGAATGAACGTAGTTTGCCACGATGAACTCTATCAAAATAGAATGTCCAAAGACTTTAACAAGAGAATTAAGCCAAGATAGTTCACACCGGGACAACTGGTGTTAAAGAAATTTTTCCCGCATCAAGATGAAGCCAAAAGGATGTTGTCTCTCAACTGGCAGGGCCCATACATGGTTCACCGGTTTTTGATAGGAGGAACCCTCACACTTGCAGAAATGGACAGAGAAGTCAGGCCAAAGTCGATCAATTCAGACGCAGTTAAACATTACTATGTGTAATCTTTATGTTTTCCTTATATGATGTAAATTGAACTATGCCCGAACTGATTCCTATTTAAGAGGGGATATTTAGGCAGCCCTATGCGTTCGGTCACAATTCAATAAAATTTTCATTTTCCCCTCGAAATTAGAAACTGGATAGAATTTTGAGAAGGAACCTCAAAATTTTGAAGTAATTTCAGTCGATCGCCACATGAGCAACAGTCAGAAACGTCAACCCATCAAACTGGAGCAGAATTTTGAGGAGGAACCTCAAAATTCCATAGCATGAGAGGTTGCAATGTCCTAAATTGCATCACTGCCGTCTGTTTATCTAAAAATAATTTTAATTATACATTTATGTTATACTTTGACAAAATCATGCATGTTTATTATCGAACTGCTTTGTTTAGCAACGCTACCCCAATAATGTAGACAGTACCACCAGATCAAAGCAAACGGAGTCAAGCATAACAGCATAGATACGAACTAACCTTCCCCTTTACAAAACTCACGATTTTTCTTTGGATACAGGCACTAGAATTACAAAATCATTGAACATATAGTAAGCCCGTAGAATAAATATTGTTCAAGAATGCGATTTTCCGAACCATTGCACACCAGTGATGCCCCATATGTCACAATGCTCTCAGTAATCACAACGCCGCAATCTGCTATCAACTAAGAAAACTTTATTATCATGTGTTATCATATTTCTTGTATAAGGCTACCATTATGCCTTCCAACTTGCATAAGGCTACCATTTTCCCTTTCGAGGTTAAGCTCTACCTCTATTTGTATCCGCATTGCATAAGGCTATTATTCTGCCTTCCAGCTTGCATAAGGCTACCATTTCGACTTCCAAGGTTAAGCTCTACCTTTATTTGCATCTGCATTGCATAAGGCTACCATTCTTCCTTCTAAGGTTAAGCTCTACCTCTATCTGCATCTACATTGCATAAGGCTACTATTATACCTTCCGAGACTAAACGCTATCTCTATTGACATTGCACAGCTGAAAGATCGCCACATTACACAGCTCAAAGATCACCACATTGCACGGCTAAAAGATCACCACAGTGCACGGATGAAAGATTGCCACATTGCACGGCTAAAAGATTGCCATATTGCACGGATGAAAGGTTTCTACATTGCACAGCTGAAAGATCACCACCTTGAACGACTGAAAGATCTCCATATTACATGGCTGAAAGATTTCCATCTTGTACGGCTGAAAGATCGCCACATTTCACGACTAAAAGATCACCATATTGCACGGCTTCAAGATCGCCACATGCAACTGCATCCTTCATGGGCTAAAATATCACCAACTCATCCAAAGGAGTCATCGTTCGGAGGCATCATCTTCATAGCCCAAGAACACCATGTCATGGCCTGTGGATCTCTTACAATCTTTTGCCTATCATCATTCAAAGGCGTCATGGTTCGGAGGCACCATCCTGATGGCCCGATAACATCATTTCATGGCTTACGAATCCTTTATTATACGCTTCACGGCCCAGGACATGGCTGAAAAACCGCCACATTGCATAACTGAAAGATCGCCACAGTGCATGGCTAAATGATCGACACACTGCAAAACTGAAAGATCACCACCTTGCACGGCTGAAAGATCTCCACATTGCACGGCTGAAAGATTGCCACATTGCATGGCTGAAAGATCAACACATGCTACTGCATCCTTCATGGGCTAAAATATCACCAACTCATCCAAAGGCGTCATCGTTTGAAGGAATCATCTTCATATCCCGAGAACACCAAGTCATGGCCCGAGGATCTCTTTCAATCTTGTGCATATCATCATTCAAAGGCATCATGGTTCGGAGGCACCATCCTCATGGCCGGAGAACATTATTTTATGGACTGTGAATCCTTTATTATATGCTTCATGGACCAGGACATCATGGTCTAAAGACGCCAACCTCACCCTTCAAAGACGACATTCATGGTTCAACGGGAATTTGCATCATGTTCAAATTTACTCACAATGTACGCTTGTATTGCTTATTTGCAGGTAAATCGTCAGGAAACAGCCGTCCCGATGGGAGTGGTTCCGCTCCAGTTCCCGCAGCCATATCAAACCTAACCGTTCTCGTAAGCCGTCCACTCACCCAACCCTAGATGTTGCGTCTGTTCTTGGAAAGTACCCGTCGGCATACTCCAACGACGGATCCGGAACTACATACGGCCCGATTTCTATAAAATCAGGGATATGTAGGTAGCTTAGAAACTAGGATGCAGCTTAAACCTCTTCAAACCATTTCACCCGGTAAAAATTGACCATTATATCTTTATCCAAAAACACTTTCATCCTTCCTGGGTAAAGAAGGGCAGCTGTTGATACCCAATTTTGCCCTATATATTTTTTAATATGTAAAATAACTTCAAAATGGCATATATATGTATGTGTAATCATATTCAGGTATTTTATTATTTTCTCTTAATTTTAAAGGTTTTTTAAATCAATTTATTTCCCTTTTTTATCCATAAAAACCTAATGATTATTTCCAAAATTATTATTTTTGGTACATCATCTATTGGATTTTCATATTTATGCTAAAATATATCTAAGGTAATTTTTTCATATTTTTTACAAATTTATTTAGTATTTTTCAAAGCTAATGTGCATAATTTCAATATTAGCCTCTTTTAAGATTTAATTGCATTTATATTCATAAAATCAAGTCCTATATTTTTAAAGTGTCAATTATATATCATAAATAATTTAGTTATTTCAACTTATTTCTATAAATTAATTTATTATTTTTTATAATTTTAAAAGGGAAAATTGGCTATTTAAATGATAGCCCAATTACGTTTCAATTTCAGCCTAACTCTGATCCCAAATTGAACACAATTTCCCCGGCCCAATTCCTATTCAAACCCGACCCCTAACCTAATGAAACGACCCAACTCGGATACCCTACCTAACCATTTCAATCCTGACCGTAGATCATTTAGATCAACGGCCACTATTCGCCCTTTCCATTTTTAACCTTAAACCTACCTCATTCTTCACCAAACGCCGCCCTTGAATCCCCTTCCCTCTCAATTCTCTATACAACCCCCTTATGAACCCTAGTCGTCGCCATCTAATCCTACCATAATCTACCCTAATACCTACCTAATCCACGGATATCATGTTCATTTGAGATGTGTATCAGCCTCCTATGGCTCCTGGGTGTTTTGTTCTGTGGTTTAATGGTAAGTTCTCGAAGGAATCTGGTCCAATCCTTGCTCGACTATTATTCATGACCTTTTTCCAGCCATCCATGACCTTTCTCCGGCCATTCATGGCCCTTCAAGGCAGATCCTTGTCATTCCTGGTTAGATCGGTAATTTTCAAGGTCTTTCTCAACTTTTTTGGGTTTTTCCGAAACCCTAATCTTTAAGATATTTCAATTCTCTTTAGATGTATCTTAGATCTGTGCTTACTTTGAATTTCTTAAGTATTTTCCATAAGGTTCTTCGATTTTCTTTCAAAGCAACTCTTTATTTCTCAACGATTAGGGTTTTCCTTTATGTTTTTTTTAAGATCTCTTCTCTAATTTTAATGTTGTTTGTGATTATTCAATGTTCCAACAACTTGTTTATGCTTTCCTTCTATTTGATTCAGCATGTTAAAAAACCCTAGTTCCTTTTAGTCTTATCCGAGTTCTGAAAATTATTTGCTTAAATGTGTACTTGTTCTTTGTTTCTGACTCTCTTTTCCTTGTTTGACTTGTTTGATTTTGAGTTCTTACCATCTCTTAAACTCGACTACTCTTTAAGCCTTAAATTTCTTAGAAGTTTTTCTCACATATTACTACTGTTAGACCATTACTTGTTTCTGATTTCTCTTACTTGATACTATGTTCTTCTTCATTGTTGATTCTATGTGACTACTTGACCTACTTGACTACTGTGCCTCGATTATTTTCCTTACTACTGAATCCTAACTTATTTCTGCCACTACTGCATGTTTTTGTTATCTTTTTTGCCAATGTGTTTAGCCTCGCATGTCTCATGCTTCTGTTCACTCTATTTATATACTGAAGTGCAGAATCATGTTTCTTTCTTGATTGGTCTTGATCTGGTAACTGATTGCAAAAGCTTTTTCTTTTATGAACCCTTATTTCACTCACCTATTTAAAATTAATTGATTCATTTTCCTTTACTATGATATTTTACATTGTTGAACCCTTTCCCAAAATAAGCCTATTTTGTACTTAGACTTGATTATTTACTTCAAGTGTCACGACCCAAAACCACACTGGTCGTGATGGCGCCTCTCGTGAAGACAAGGCCAGCCAACTAACCCAATTCACTTCCTTTTAAGATTGTTAAAACATAAATGAGTAAAGTGATACAGCTTAACATCAATAATAATCAGGACTACAACCCCACACAACCTGACCGGGGTGTCACAAGTCACGAGCATTTAAGAAAGATCTTTATTACAAATTTCAAAATCTATAATACATAGAGTAAAATCTGGAAATCAAAAGGGAGAAGAAACTCGGTGCCGCGAACGTCGGCAGTCACCTTGCTTAGCTATGATAGCAATACCTTTAAATCTGCTACTAACCCGCTACCGGGTGAACAGTACCTGCAACTGCACGTGAGGTGCAGGGAGTAAAGTGAGTACTTCCAACTCAGTGGTAATAAGAGCGAATAATATCTGAGCCATAAGAAAACACGTATGAGCACTCCAAAATGCTATAAAAGACAGTACAACCCTTTTAGAAAAATAGTAAAAATCGTAACACCGAGAAAATCCTTCAGAAAATCTCAAGATTNAACAGTACCTACAACTGCACGCGAAGTGCAGGGAGTAAAGTGAGTACTTCCAATTCAGTGGTAATAAGAGAGAATAATAACTGAGCGACAAGAAAACACGTATGGGCACACTAAAATGCTATAAAAGACAGTACAACACTTTGAGGAAAACCGTAATACTGTGAAAATCCTTCAGAAAATCTCAAGATCAGTTAAAAATCTCTTTTACAAAATCTCTTTTACAAATACCCATTCTCCTTTTTCAACAGCCAAACATATGAATGCTATATTAGTTAGATCAAGTCGGCTAAAAAATCGGCCCCTTGGGCACAACACCCCTTAACATATAACACCAGGGTATCTGGTCAACATGGCAAGTAACAATATGTATGCCAATGATATATGAGTGCTAAATGTCATGCCACGTGTTACAAACATGAGTGAATGCATGAACGCAACACAATGCATATGACCGCTACGGCGCGTAGCCCGATCCATGGGTACCCTGCGCTCACTGGGGGTGTGTACAGACTCCGGAGGGGCGCCTACAGCCCAAGCGCTATAATACTATGGCGTGCAGTCCGATCCATATGATATACTACTGCGGCGTGCAGTCCGATCCATATAATATACTACTGCAGAGTGCAGTCCGATCCATATAATATACTACTGCGGCGTGCAGTCCGATCCATATAATATACTACTGCGGCGTGCAGTCCGATCCATGCAATATACTACTGCGGCGTGCAGTCCGATCCATGCATGTATATGCATATGCACACATAACACTCGAGGCCTGAAAGCCTCCTCACATAACACTCGAGGCCTGAAAGCCTCCTTACATCACTCTTCATGTCCTCACATATGGCCCTCGGCCTCAATCAGTCCCAAAATAGTCAAAAGCCCCTCGAGCATCAGTAAAACAATAATACTCAGCTCAAACAATAGTTCAAATATCAGTTGAAATTCCAAGTTTGAGAAAAAAATATAGATGAGTTCATGACACAATGTAAATCACATGGACTGAGTTCAAATAATATTTCAAATAGTGAGGAAAACAGTGATGATAGTTCATAATGAGTTCAAATAATCGGTAATAAGCCCCAAGTATGGCAATGAGCCCAAGTCATAGTGATAACAACAAATCATTAGCAAATACACGGTAAAAACCAACAACCGGGACGGACTAAGTCACGATCCCCAACGGTGCTCTACCCCATGCTCAGGTCCAACGTGCAAGTCACCACAATACAGCACTAAGATGTGCAAATCCGGGGTTTCAAACCCTCAGGATATCATTCCCAAGTATTACTCACCTCGAGCCGGCCAAAAATCCTAGCTCGCTATGCCCTGCCCTCGCAAATCGACCTCCTCGCGCGTCGAATCTGCTCAAAACTACAATGAATACATTACAATAGGCTAAGGGGACATAACCCAATCGAAAAGACTAGAAAACATCAAAATTCACGAAATTTGCAAAACCCGAGCCCCGGGCCCACATCTCAAAAAATTATAAAATTAACATCAATGGATTCCTTATCTCACCACGAGTCCGTACATACCAATAACACCCAAATCGGACCACAAATGGCCCTTCAAACCCCAAATTTAGAATTTCAATCTCAAGCCCTAATTTCTTAT
>MU679202.1:48248-60841 GCA_026770625.1 Nicotiana glauca | reverse complement strand
CTTACGGACCTCCGAATTCACTTCCGATCGCGCTCCCAAATCTAGAATCACCATACGGAGCTACTCCCAGTCTCGAAATCCTAAACAGACATCAATAACACTGAAATGCATTTTAAGCCAAACTCATGCAATTTCTTCTAAAATGCTATCTTCTATAATAGGCGCCAAAACGCTCCCGGGTTATCCAAAACCCGATCCGGGCATACGCCCAAGTCCGAAATTATCATACGAACTTGCTGGAACCTTCAGATCCCAATTCCGAGGTCGTTTACTCAAAATTCCAATCCTAGTTCATTTCTTCAATTTTAAGCTTCGGAAATGAGAATTTTCATTTAAATTTGACTGCAAACTTCTTGAATTTTAATTCTGACCATATACACAAGTCAATATACCTGAGATGAAGCTGCTCATGGCCTCAAATTGCTGAATGACGCGCCGGAGCTCAAAACGACCGGTTGGGTCGTTACAGTTTGGAACTAAAAAAGGAAGGGATTAATTGTGGTAGTTGATCTCTATGATCAACATCCATGATTGAAAGAGATTGGGGTAGGGTCGGGAATTATGGTTTTGGCTAGGTATGTTTAGGTTAAAATTGGGCTGGGTATTGGGTCTAAATTAAGACCAAAATTGAAATAAAATTAATACCAAAATTGAAATAAAACAGGGCCAGATTTTAAACAGCCACTTTTAATAACTAAATAATTTATAAAAAATGATAAATGAGTACCAAAAAATATCTTTGTATACCAAAATGATTTAAAATAGTTATTTAATATTTTAAAAATATAGAAGATCATGTTATGCATAAATAATGTAATTATACATTAGTATGGGCTATTATTGCAAGTATATGCAATTTAGCCTAAAAGTGTAAATATAATTACAAAAAATGCACTAAAATATTTAAACACAATGTTGGCATAAATAATGAATTTATATAGCTAAATCATCACAAAAATAATTTTAAGGATAATTATTGGATATTTATATAATAAAAAGAGAAGAAATAAATTGATTTGGAGCTTTTAAAACTATAGAAAATTATAAAAATACTTATGCATGTTTATAACTGCATATGTACTATTTTGAAAGTGTGTATGTATATATATATATATATGTGTGTGTGTGTGTGTTTTAAATATGTGAGAAAAAATTAGGTATCAACATTAGTTTGGACATTTTATTGTGAAATAATTATTGTGCATATTATTTTTGTGCTTGTTGTGTGTTTGTATTTTCTAACACTTGTTCCAGATGTATTCAGAGTGGTGGATCGAGGATCTTACTGGGTTTTATTTACGTATAACTCACTCCTTACATGTGTGTCCATGCATGCATGTGCATGCATATACTATTGGTGAAGACGGAGCTAGTAGTTGATGGGTTCACTAGAGTTGATCCAGTTAATGAGCTGAGTCACCGTATTATTTGTGGACGCTTCCAAATGAGTCTTTATCATTTATTCATATGGTATCTTTTGTATTCCTCTTAGATGCTCCATAGTCTAGTGCGTGATTTGGGCTAGAGTGTTGTTTCTTTATTTATTTATGAAATAATTTGGATAATTAATTATTCGTCATTTATTTATCAAAAAATTAGAGCTTACATTTATTTTGTTGAGTGTTGAATAAATGCTAAGTATATGGTATAAGTTGGTTCGCCCAGCGGGTAATGTTAGCTGGATGCCAGTCACGTCTAGGGTGATATTGGGGCATGACAAAGTCGGTATCAGAGCCTAAGTTTTATGTTCTGGGTCATGGAGCAGTGTTTGGTAGAGTCTTGTTTATGTATATGTAGACTTCCATACTTATGAACTTGAGGCTATTGAATATCTAGGATGTCTTCACTTTTTTCATTTCTTATTCGTGCATTAGGTTGTATCGAGTTTGAATTTAAGGTGTCTCTTTCACTAAAGGCTAGCATACGTGTATCCTCCTCTGTTAGATGATACATATACTTGAAAGTTTGAATTACAGTTGTGCAACTAAGAGTAATTTAAGTTAAGTTTTTTTGAATTGGTTGTAGCCGAGATTTGAAAGTTATAAATTTGAGATAACTCTATTTACTAAGAAACCTCTTTCAAGACTTCTAAGAAGTTTGGGAGTTAGACAAATTATTGAACTTTGAAGATCCGTATGAATGTGAAGTGACCTAAGGATATGGTTAATTTCTAAGAGCGTCTTATCAATATTTGAGATTGTGAATATAACTTCCCGTTATGAGTTTAATAAGGATAGAGAAAAAAAGGCTGAATGGGAAAGTAAAAAACAAAAAAAAGTATAATAATTTGGTGTTTGAAAGTGCTTATATAATTATCAACTTAATGTACTATTATTCGTGATATCGTGATGGTGATTTAAAAGTGTGAGCGGCATGGGTATACATAATTCAAATGATTGCGTATAAATATGATCAAGGGCAGATTTACCTTGTAGTGTAGGGGTGGTACGCCACCTGCCCGATTCGGCAAAAAATCTTGGTAAGTATGTTCATATCTATGAAATAAACATAATATATAAAAATTGGCACCCATATTACACAGATGACATGTGAATGCCATGGTTCAGTGCTGCCTCTTAAGTTTTTTGTTGGCTTCACGGTTCTAAGATCAATTCTTGGGGCTGCATTCTGGCCATTCTTTTATTCCCTCCCCTCATTTATTAGTCCCTATATCCTTTATTCTCTGTTGGGCCTTGGGCCCTCACTTCTTCTTAAGTTCCCTACTACTTCTTTTTTCTTTTCTCTTCATGTTATTTGCAACTAAATATCTCTCATTTTCTTTTTTTTTTAATTTCTTTACATTAACCTTCATTTTGCTTTATACAATTATACATTATTCTATGAGCCATCTATTTTGATGCATAATTTTAAAATGATTCGAGGTAATATGTAGTTTTTTTTAATTCTAACGATACAACATTAGTTTATATATACAATTTGAGCAATACCATTTATTGACTTGTGAAAAATATATCATTATTAATAGAGGTTTTGAGTTATATTTTCATAGATTGAAAAATTAAAACTTTTGGTTTGGAAACAATTGCCATATAACTTGATCATTAAATTGAAAAAATTTATCCAAGAACAATGATCAATTAATCAACTCGAATAAAGAATATTTAGTAATTAAGCTACTTTTTAAGAAAATTTTCTAATTGTAGGCATATTTTCATGAAATATTATTATTATATGTAACTTTATTCTAGAATATAATTAAATCAAGCATAAAAAATTAAACTAAAATCTAACTTATTTGTCTATTTGTGAATAAAAGACGTAATCTAATTAACCAAAAACTAACAGAATAAATTTGTTCCTCTTATTCGGTCTTTGTGGCTAGTGGTAAGTATGTTACATATGTATAGTGGCACCCGCAACCTTCGAATCTTGAATCTGCCTCTGAATATGATTGTGGCACCGTGTAACATGGTGGAAGTCCATGAAATAAATTTCAACTTGTAAGAGAAATTAAGCTTTATGTTAAGGCATAATGCCCCAATATAGTAAAATATTGAGTATGAAATTTAGATAACTCTGCCCGAGTTCAGCCGTTAAGGATGCAGATTGCGTTTGAAGGTCACCATTCTCAGCCATCACCCTCTTGCTCACCTCGAGCTTGTCCTCCTTGATCTTTAGAGCCGCCCAAGCTCGCTGCACCTACCGATGGACCTCATAAGCTCATCGTCCCTCTCCCTTAGCTCTTCATCTTTCTTCGTCAGCTCATCATCTTTCTTTTTAAGCCCATCACAAAGCGACTGAAATTCACGATCCTGGTTAAGGAAGTTGGCCAGCATTCGGTGCTTAGTACGATACTCCTTGTACTTGCAGGTCATATCTTGAAAATGGTCATCCTCCGCTCCTCCGACCGGTCACGCTTGATCCCCATGATAAGAGTAGGCCAAGCAAAAAGAGAGGAGTCGATGTGAGCAAATTACACATACAAAACAAACCCTAGCATAAAAGAGGGGTGGGGGGGGGGGCACTAACTCGTAGAGCCATGATGGATATACCCAATTATAGATCCACATCGTTTATCGCCTGTGTCGTGCCCCCATTTTTTCACTTTTGACGGGGAAGTCCGTGTTTCGACATTCATAGGGGGAAATAACTTGTTTCCCTTTTGGGATATGGGTATTTGAAGAGTCACCTCCTAACGAATTATGATGCGTTAGGGCACCTTGAGCAATTAACTCATGGACTAGTTTGCATTACCAGAGATTTAGGGTTAGGGATCGAAATAACCTTGAGCGGAAAGTGTTAGGCACTCCTCGCGGTCCACAACGGTGGGTCCCGGCCGAACTTAAGCTCTGTGAATTAGTCATTTTAATAAATAAATAACTTTAACACGTACTTGCAAGTAAATGCATGTTTTGATATTCTAAGCACATGTATGATTCAAGTAATGAAACAATGGAAAAAGGTTTAAACAAGTTTCACATAAAGAAAAGTAAATTTATTTAAATAACGGGAGTTGGCAAAGAGAGGTCCTAGATTGGTTAGCCTACATGCCCACACAATGCTCGGTAATCACTCTTGAATAAGGGGATACACGTGACATTAGCGCGTAGTCATTATATCCTTACTACCCAATCCCCTCCCCTTAGTCATAGCCTAAAGCGTTATATCAACCTTGAAAGATATCCTATGCGTGCACTACTCGTCCCTTCCTTGTGGCTATGAAGGTATTTAGGACCTCTTATTTAGGTAGTTCTAGACCATTCTAAGGTGCTTAAAGGAGAAAAATCTAGGTGTCAATAAAAAATAATTAGGACTGCATTTAAAGAAAGGACAATTAAAGTCTCACATTTTTACCTCCACAAAAAGAACAAATAAGTGCACGTCTCAAACAACAGTTTCAGGTATTTAAGAAGAAACCTTAGAACATGATATCTAGGTGAGTATAGAGTATACAGTATTGAATTAGGACCAAAGTGTCAAAGACCTATTCAGCTTGCCTACTGATTTTAGACCTATTGAATATGAGCACTCACAGATAACAAGGCGCATATTTATAGTTAATAGAGTTTTAGTTGCCCTACAGGCTTTCCTAGGCGCGTAATAGTGATATCCTATGAGCATGATATCTATTATTGATTAAGAAGGCAGAGAAAAACAGTAAGCAAATTTAAATGGGCCATTTGAATCCTATAGGCATACTTTCTAGTAATGTCACTTAAGGTAGAGTTGAAAACGTATTAAAGAAATGAATGGATTAGTTGATTAAACCGATTCAGAGTCTACAAATATGAATTAAAATGATTTTCTAACTAAACTGGTTTTAAGTCCTATAGACATGATTTCTAATTAAACATAAGGCGAAGCAAGCAGAATTTCTTTGACCAAAATGAAACCCCTATAGGCATGATTTTTAATTATTAAAAGTTGATTTAGATCCTATAGGAATGGCTTCTAATTGTGTGGAAGTAAAGTAAACAGAACTTATTTAAACCAAAACAGATCCTATAGGCATGTTATCTAACAAACACATTTGAATCAACATGGACCCTATAGGTATGGTATCTACCCAACTTTACCCATAATATATAACTCCCCCCTATTTACTAGTCACCCTACTGTTTGTTTACAATAATTATTACAGACCAAGAATTGAATACAAATTACATAAATAAAAACAAAAATTAAGCTATAGGGAACCTGAAGTAGGCCCAAAGTGATTTCCAAGTCTCCAGTAGTCTCAAATGCCAAAAGTTCCAAAGCCAATTCATATCTAGGCGTGTCAGAGTTCCCTAAGGACATCAAGGATCCCGGACAGTGCTCACACCTAGACCTTTCTCAAATAATAACTGATTTACGTGCAGTGTGGAAGTACCAGCCCTGATATGCCAGAGTTAAAAGAGATCTCAAGAGTCTCTAAGCAGTACACATACCAGAGGGGCATGACCTAGTATTCTAGGCTTAAGTGGAAGTGCATAATGGTTTGAAAGAGTTTAATAGATGGTATAAAGAAAGGTCTTAGGATCTAAAAGAATTTTTGAAAAATCAGTACTGACTTAATGATAAAACAATTTGAGGAAAGTGTAAAGAAAACAATTTGCAATCAGAGCACAAGTCATAGAAATAGTTTTAGGGAGTACTTTGGAAAATGACTTTCACACAAGGGAAGAGGGCTTGGGAACCTAGAGAGTACACCTCAATGGAGCACACAAACAACAAAATACATAGAGTTTTTGAGGGGTTATACAGAGCTAGTCGGTTAGATAGAATGCAGTAAAGATCACAAGAGAAACATATTGAGGACATCTAAACAACATAGCTAGAATCACTTTAAGGAGATTGACTAACTTAGTAGGAGTGAGATGAAATAGAAAAGGACTTAAATGAGCATGCTGGGCAAGTATTAACAAGTGAAGGCATGCTAGTTACATAGAAGCAGAGTTTAGGCATGCTAGATAAACAGTATTTAATCAAACAACTTAGTTACATATCTAGGCAAGTTAAACAAGATAGAAAACAAACAAGTAAAGTGAAAACATGCTGATCATAGATTTGAATAGGCTGTATTAGGCATGCTGAGTGAGCAGTAAACATAAGCAAGAATAGACTCAGGCCATATGAACTAAGGCAGTAAATAAACACATAGGTTTAGATTCTTAAAAATTAATCAGAAGCATACCTAGTTAAAGCAAGAAAACACAAGATGTGAGCAAGGTATTGTGCAATTTCCAGCCTTGGCTTGCAGCCGGCTAGAATAACAGAGATCACAAGTGGCAAAAAGAGTAGAGAGAGCATTTTTAGAGTGTAAAGTGGTAGTTTCCGAACTACTGTTCGTGTCTAGAAGTGAGAATAGGTAAATGGATATATAGTAGTCAAGAGTTAAATAAAATAAGGTAGGGGATCAATTATGTAGAAATTAGGGAAATTCATAGAATCAGTCACACACGTAAAATCAGTAGGTCTTCCCCTTAATCAAGGGATAATCAATCAACGGTAAAAGCAGGACAGGTATTTAAGAAAGGGAATCAAGTAAGAATTGGGTATAGAGTAGGTAATTAGGGGTGAATGAGCAGGAGTTCAACTAAGGAAACAATTGGCAAGAATCAACAAATAACAAATAAGGCAAGAGAAAACTAATTAAGGCAAGAAGTTCAATCAAACCGAATATAGCAGTAAGAATCAAAGGTTTTGTTAAGGAAAAAAGTTCAAATAAAACCAAAATAAGAACTTCAGAATAGTCAAGGGTTTGATTAAAAGAGAAAATCATGTAAAGAGCCAGCAAATAGTCCGAATTCAACATAGGTTTTAACGAAGCAAATTGGTATATCAAAATTCCAAACAACCCCGATTTAAGGAGAAAAATACGGTCTTACCATGAATAGTCAGAATGAACATAGACATATAGAATTAGTAGAAAAGTTGAACCAAGAAACTAGTAGAGGAATATTAGGATAAGAAAGTCACGAGACATTTAAATGGCTAAAGAAAAATCACAGAACCAAAGCAAGGACATGGTTAGTACACAAGTACTCAGAAACCAAATAAAGAATGTCAAAAAATTAAGGCTTTTGGTATAAACGAGTTAAAGTTAGAGCAACCTTATGAAATCAGTTAAAACATATAGGAAACAAAATATTAATCACTTAAAATTATCAAATGTTTTGGAAAAATAAATTTTCAGAACCCTAGTTTGGAAAATCATTCGAAAATCAAATGGTTCTTGTAAAAATCAGATGGTTCTTGTAAAACTCATATGAAATAGGTCCAAACCATCTCAGATCTATACAGATCTAAGGAGTTCAGAAGGAAGAAATTAGGGTTTCGAGAAGAACAATCACAGACATGAAGAAGCAAGCTTAGAAACCCATAGATCTAAGACGATATAGGCAGATCTTACTTGGAATCAAATGGGAACAGCCTGAAACAAGCGAGAAAGGTCCATATATGCAAGAAGACTGACTCTGGTCCCTCGAGGACCTTAGAGATGACAATACCAACGTAAGAAAGGCCATCAGAGGCCTAGTGGTGGTGGGGAAACACCATGAAAAGCAGCAGATGACCGACGATGTGGGTAAATTAGGGTTAGGGCTTGAGATCTTTTGAGAGAAGAGAGGATTAGGTGACGATGGGGGAGGTGAGGAAAATGAGAGGGTTTTGGGGGGGGGGGTAATTAGTTTTAATTTCTAAAGGGGGACCCTGGACCATTGATCAAAATGATCAACGACCAGGATTTGGCCGGTTATTGGGTTGGGGCAGGTGGAATATTGGGCATGGGTAGGTTTAGATACAGATTAGGCTGGGTATTGGGTTAAATTAGGATCAGAATTGAAATAGAAAATAGGGCCAGATTTTAATCTCTAATTTTAATAACTAAATAATTTATAAAAATAATAAACGAGTGAAAAAAATATCTTTGTGCACTAAAATAATTTAAAATAATTATTTAATATTTTAAAAATATAAAGGATCATTTTATGCATAAATAATATAATTATACATTAGTATGGCTATTATTGCAAAGATGTGCAATTTAGTTTTAAACATATAAATGTAACTACAAAATGCACTAAAAATTATTTAAACACTATGTTGGCATAAATAATGAATTTAAAGTGCTAAATCACCACAAAAGTAATATGAAAGATAATTATTGGATATTTTATAAATAAAAAGAGAAGAGTTAGATTTATTTGGAGCTTTTAAAACTATAGAAAAATTATAAAAATACTTGTGCATGCTTATACCTACATATGTGATATTTTGAAAGTATATATATGTGTTTAAAATATGTAAGAAAAAATTGGGTATCAACAGCTGCCCCTCTTTACCCGGGAAGAATGAAAGATTTTTCGGGTAAAGAAATGATGGCCAATTTCGACCGAATTGAGTGTTTTGAAAGATAAAGGCCAGACTCTGGTCTTGAGTTTCCTACATATCCCTGGTTTTACAGGAATTAGGTCATGTGTAGTTCTGGATTCATTGGCGGAATATACCGATGAAGTCATTGCAACAACGGACACGAGATGCAATAGTGGTTATAGTGAGAGATTAAGTTTGAGATAGTTTGAAGGAACTGGAGCGAGGTCACTCCTGCTAGGATAACGGTTGCTTGCTGGTCACCTGCAAATAAAGAGATGCTACAGATATGTATTTGTGCAAAAATTTAAGCATGATGCAGATTCCTTTTGGACCATGAAAGTGTCTTCGGACGGTTAAGGATGAGTCCTCAGACCATGATATCCTAGGCCATGAATTGTTCGGTGAGGGATTCGCAGGCCATGAAATGGTGTTCTTGGGCCATGAAAATGGTGCCTCTGAACCATGATGCCTTTGAATAATGATATGCAAATTTAAGGGATCCTCAGGCCATGGCATGGTGTCTTCCGACTATGAGGATGGTGCCTTTTATACTATGACGCCTTTGGACAGGTTGGCGATATTTCAGCCCGTGAGATGCAATAATATGATGTTAAAAAGACAAGGCTTAGTCTTGTGAAATGAAGGGCATAGCTTAGCCCAATTGAAAAGCAAACAGATAGTACTGAAATAGATTGATATTTATGCAAGGAGGGACAATGCTTAGTCCTATGCAAGTGTGGAGGCAAGGATTAGCCTCATGCGAGTATGGAGGCAAGGATTAGCCTCATGCAGATACGGAGGCAAGGATTAGCCTCATGCAAGTATAGAGGCAAGGATTAGCCTCACGCAGGTATGGAGGCAGAGATTAGCCTCATGCAGATATGAAGGCAGGGATTAGCCTCATGGAAGTATGGAGGAAGGGATTAGCTTCATACAGATATGGAGGCAGGGATTAGCCTAATGCAAATAGGGAGGCATGGATTTGCCTCATGCAAATAGGGAGGCAGGTACTAGCCTCATGCAAATAGGGAGGCAGGGATTAGCCCCATGCAAGTATGGAAGCAAGGATTAGCCTCATGCAGATACAGAGGCAGGGATTAGTCTCATGAAAGTATGAAGGCAGGGATTAGCCTCATGCAGGTATGGAGACAGGGATTAGCCTCATGCAGATATGGAGGCAATGATTAGCCTCATGCAAGTATGGAGGAAGGGATTAGCCTCATGCAGATATGGAGGAAGGGATTAGCCTCATGCAGATATGGAGGCAGGGATTAGCCTCATGCAAATAGGGAGGCAGGTATTAGCCTCATGCAAATAGGAAGGCAGGGATTAGCCTCATGCAAATAGGGAGGCAGGGATTAGCCCCATGCAAGTATGGAGGCAGGGATTAGCCTCATGCAAGTATGGAGGCAAGGATTAGCCTCATGCAGATATGGAGGCAGAGTTTAGCCTCATGCAAATAGGGAGGCAGGGATTAGCCTCATGCAAATATGGAGGCATGGATTAGCCTCATGGGATAGAAAGGCAGGGATTAGCCTCATGCAAATAGGGAGGAAGGGATTAGCCTCATGTAAATAGGGAGGCGAGGATTAGCCTCATGCAAATAGGGAGGAAAATATTAGCCTTATGCAAATAGGGAGGCAAGGATTAGCCTCATGCAAAGAGCGAGTGGGAAATAAGAGTAGCATATGTCTTAGCTGGATCGTTACGTCATATGTCCTATGTTCAAAGAAAAATTGTAAGTTTTGTGAGGGGAGGTTGGTTCGTGCTTCTATTTGCTGGCCTTGCTTTGCTCCGTTCTGGAGGCCTTTTGTGAGTTTCCTTGGGTAACACCTGTCTGTTACGAAAATAGAGTTTTCGAAAGTATGCAATTTATTGATAAAATAGAATCATATTAGAACATATATCAAGTGATTTTTAGATGAACTAGTGACTGTAACACATTTCAGAGACATTGCAACTTTCTTATATTAGAATTTTGAGGGTCCTCCTCAAAATTCTTCCCCAGTTTGGTAGATGATCCTTCGGCTGTTTGTGGGTAATGAGCCTTGTTGAACTTTCTTTAGAATTTTGAGAATCCTTCTCAAAATTCTGCCCCAGTTTCTTAACCGATTTCTGACCATCTGACATATGTTGGCGTTGGCTGGACTTGCTCCGAAATTTTGAAGGTCCTCCTCAAAATTCTGCCCCAGTTTCTTATCTTGAGGGCGATGGAAATTTTATTATGATATAACCAAACCCATAAGGCTACCTACGTATCCCCTCTTAAATGGGAATAAGGTCAAACGTAGTTCAATTACATCAGATGAGGAAATGTAAATAGTCTAAGCATAGTATCTTTTGAGTGCGTCTGAATTGATTGGTTTTGGTCAGATTTCTCTGTCCATTTATGCAAGTATGATTGCTCTTCCTATCAGCACCCGGTTAACCATGTAAGGACCTTGCCAGTTGGGGGAGAATTTCTCTTTGGCTTCATCTCGGTGTGGGAAGATCTTCTTCAACATTAGCTGTCCTGGTGCAAATTGTCTTGGTTTGACCCTTTTGTTGAAGGCTCTGGACATTCTGTTCAGATAAAATTTGTAACGATCCGACTGGTCGTTTTGCATTCTCGAACCCCGTTCCCTTAAATGATCCTTTACACTTTTGCTTTAGCTGAATTACGACTTGCGGGGGCGGGTGGTTCGGAAGTTAGAAGAATTTCGGGCAAGAATAAGCTCATTTGCTTCATTTCATATCTTCAAAAAGACCAAGTTTGACTTTGGTCAATATTTTGGAAAAACGGACTCGGAATCACGATCCGGCAATTTTTGAGGGTCCGTGGAAAAATATGGGACCTGGGCGTGTGTCTGGAATCGAATTTCGAGGTCCCTAGCCTTAGTAAAGAAATTTTTCGTAAAAATTGTTAAGTCAGTTTCAAGGAATTATAGGAAACTAAGAAATTATTGTTTTTATAGGTATCGGGGTCGGATTTCGATTCCGACACTTGTTACGAGTCCAAAATATCATATAAGACTTACCCGTAAAGTTTGGCGTCAATCTGTGTAGTTTAAGGGCGTTTTGACCCATTGGTAGGAAATTAAGAACTTGAAGTTCATTAGATTTGATTAATTGGTTTGGGTGTTCCGAAGGTTCGACTAGGTCCGCATCGTGATTTCAGACTTGTCGGTATGCTCGGGTGGGGCTCGGGAGCCCCGAGCATCAAATGGTCGAGGTTCGAGCGAAGATAGAAATTTGAAAAGGGGCAACATCTGCTGCTTCTGTCATAACCGCTTCTGCGGCTCTTGGACCGCAGAAGCGAGACCGCAGAAGCGGTCCTGTGATCGCGGAAGCGGAAGGGGCCAGGCCCAGGGGAAACCGCAGAAGCGGACCCCAAGACCGCAGAAACGGTAGGCCCAAACCGCAGAAGCGGTTCTATTTCCGCTTATGCGGACTCGCAGAAGCGAGTTCTGGACCGCAGAAGCGGCCCAGTCTCTTTAGCCCATTTCCGCAAAAGCGGTCCTATGTCCGCTGAAGCGGAACCCACAGAAGCGGAACACGCAGAAGCGGGATTTATTCCGCAGAAGCGGGATTTATTCCGCAGAAGCAAAAATCACAGGGGGTCAGTGTATCTTTTAATTCGATCTTAAGCCCATTTCCCCCACATCTCTCTTAACTCTAGGGCGATTTTGGTGATTCAAAAGGGGAAGTTTCAGCATAACATTTTGAGGTAAGCAATCCCCACTCATTTTTAGTTCAAATACATAAACATAGGGTAGATTTAACACCAAGGATTGGGT
>MU679202.1:32982-47960 GCA_026770625.1 Nicotiana glauca | reverse complement strand
TATCGAGTCGACCTCTCGTCTCTACTTCTTTGAGATTAGACGGGATACTTACTGAGTACACGTTGTTTACGTACTAATGCTACGCTTCTGTACTTAAATGTACAGGGTTTGAGGCAGGTGGATACGGACATCACTCGGGTGCATATCAGTGAGCACTTTCTGGGACTTCTACGGTGAGCTACCTTCTCCCTCATGTCGATTCGCAGCCGAAGGAGTCCTTTTCCTGTATTTGTGATTTTCTGTCTATTTTGATTCAGACAGTAGGACAGTGTTTTGTATATTTTTTGTTTATACTCTACCGGTCGCCCATAGCTAGTGACACCGGATTCTGGCACACACTGTAGAGAACAATTATTTTGGGGTTGTATGACTATATCAGCACTGTATGATCTTGCTAGTTTCTTTTATTTACTTGAAAACACTAGTATATTTGGTTGGCTAATTAATACTCGAGACTTAATCAAAACATCCGCAGTTGCTGGCCTAACTGTGGTGTTAGGCGCCATCATGACCTAGTTAGGCAAAATGGGTCGTGACAAAATTGACCGTGACACACTACGTTTGTCACACCTCCTTTTTACTACCCCGAATAGGGGTATAAGGGAGTTTTTCCAATTTAAGTGACAATAATCGAAATGAGATAATTTATTTATTTATCAGAGTCCCCATTTGGGATAATTTATGGTGTTCCAAGTCACCGGTTTAAAATTTCAAATGGAGGAGGGCTGACTCATATTTATGGTCTGCGAACACAAAAATCTGGGTAAGAAATTCTATTAACCCGCGTGAAGGTGTTAAGCATTCCCGAGTTTCGTGGTTTTAGCACAGTCGCTTTAATCATATACTTGTCTTATTAAATTATTTAATTATGTGTTTTAGAACCTATTTGCATTTTACCTTTTACCACTTTTATTTGAAACGAATCACACGTACGTGTATTTATTTTGTTTGGCGCATCGACAATCATGTCACGCGTACGTATACACAATTAATCACACTTTTGTTAATTAAGATTGTTGCGTCCAAAGTTGCGCGAACCTATACCTTGGTTTTACTTTTGGAAATCGTGGCTATGTCACGCGAACGTGTACATAATCACGATAATAAATTAAAAATGCGCCTAAAGCACTCTAACGGTGTTCATTATTCTTCCTAAATTTTGAAATTATTGAGATGCCGAATTTACGAACAAGATATTATTGGGGAGCAGATAGGCTAGCTAACCTGATCTATTACTTGGCCGGATTCCTTATGGTCCAAGGCCTACCTTATGACATATTCTTATTCCTTGCCAAGAAAGAAACAGCTCCAATTTTCCATCTACCCCGATTAAAAGCATTTATTCAAGAGTCTAAGACTTGCATGCATCACAATCGAAATAAAAGCTAATTAAAACAATTTAAAGGAAAACTAAGATATGCTACTCAAACAACGTAGAATCACAAATCAACCAACACGTGCACCAAGCTATATAACACAATAAAATGAGAATGAAAATTGAGAAATGGACTTTTTATTGATGAACAAAGCTGAAAATTACTAGTCAATCGGGCTAAACAAAGCAACAATCTTTGAACTGAAACGACGAAATCGCAAACCGGAACCTCGACATAGAAGCCTTGAAAATGAGCAGCAATAATCTTTCATGAAAAGAAGAATCTAAAGAAGCTGGCCCCAACAATGATGCTCATATTATAAAAACTAGATATGTGCAGCCCGTGCACAACACGGGCCCAACATATAGGTTAGAGAGGATAGCTGAGCTATCAAGCCACTATTAAATGTATCAGCCGTTTATTGCTCTTAGCAAATTGGAGATCACATTCTCTGCGAGACTCCCACAAGTTCCAAGTGGAAGAACAGAACCAATTACAAGTATGAAGTTTAGAAAAAACTTATATAATGAAATGTATATCTGGAAATCATTTACACAACGAAATGTATATCTGGAAATCATATCTAGCAAGATAGTGCCAAACTTGACCTCTCTTACATCCGCTTCACTTGCTCAAGCCTGCACAGTATTAGTAACTAATCAAATACTTGTTTGTAGCGAAATCCTAAAAGATTCCTGTGAAGAAGTACATAAAAGACTTTAACCTATTGCTCTACCATGAAGTGTGATGGAGTGATTTTATGAGATTACAGTCATCATAGTCCTCTTATATCTATATTTTTATAATTAATTGTTCTTCATGTTATTCCATTCCTTTAAATTAGTCGATTATTCTAGTCAACTATTTCAATCAACTATTGCAGTTATAAGCATGTACCGTAAGAAGTCCATGAAGGTCACATTTCAAATCTATAAGGTTCATTGGAAGAATCAAATTTCTTGTCAAATCATTGCTTGGAGTATATTATCAGGTCTTTCAGTTTGTTCTATTTTGCAAATTAGACAGGCACTTTGCAATTAAAGAGATTACAATATACTATGTAAATATATAATTATTGTTTTTTTTAACAAGTAGATATTGCATGCTTTATTGATTTCATATGCACCAAAACCAACCGTTCATTTTTCTTTCCTTGCACTAAAATAAAACCTGAACTCTACCTATTATGCATGAAGTGACCTATCTTGGTAGTTCCGAGAACTAATCCTTTTACAAGCTGGTGGATGACGAATACAAGAGGCCATATCTATTCTTTAAATGAGCAATACCTCGCTCATTTAGAATTTTCATCAACTCAAATAATAAATTCTAGTGCTACAACTCGACCAACAATTCGATAAGAGTAGATACGTTTGTCTAAAATAGAGATAGAGGTGCGAGTAAATGAGAAGTAAGAAATAAAACCATGATAGAACCAGCACTAACATTTCTCACATCAGCATCTCGAGCATTAATTAAGATCAAATTTTCACCAATATGAATCTCACTTGATATTAGTCAAGTACTATACCTAAAAATAATATAATATAGGAAGCATGCAAGAAGCAAAGAGGATTACTGTCAATACAAAAACGAACAACAAATTCTCCTTTAAAATGCCAAAAATTGAGCTTCTTCATACTATAATGTGCACTCACACTTTGTAGTTTTTTAGTTGGGACATAGCAAGGCAAGAAATGTCTCATTCAGCGTGAATGACTGTTTCAATTACCAAGTGTAGTAGACAACAAATGAAATGTCAAAAAGAGAGAAAGACGCTATTCCGACTCCCATTATCACAAAAACGTTATTCTGATTCATGATATCAACATTGTTATGAACTAAACTAAACTAAATTGTGCACCAACTACAGGCAATTGTGGAAGTAGTTTTGACCTGTTATATACTTATATTAATTAGATTAGAATAAGAAAATAACAATAAGCACGATAAGATAAAATATTCATATGTCTGTAGTATATCAGCTATGTTATTTATTTTCTCTCTAATGCTAGGAATAAAAAAGTTCGAGCACTAAAATTTCACATACCTGCATTATCTCAGTAACGTCCGACACTGAGTTAAAATTGTCGTACATGCTTGTAATGAGCATCTTCCACATAGTATCATGTGTTACCGTTGAATCTTTTTGACATATCTTTTCATAACTCGAATTGAATTAATGACTAAATGAATGTATAATTACAATGTCAATGTGAGCATCACCAACGAATTTAAATGTGTAGGACTCAGAGTAATGGTGAAACTTACTTGGTGCACATGAATATGATCTATCTTTGGGGATGAGCTTATAAAGCTTTACTACGACATATGCACAACCAGGTACTGAAGGGGACATTCAACCAACAGTGCTTCCTTTGAGCAGTTTTCCAGCGGAATCAATTATCTCATTCAGTGTGATTTCCGGTAAAAGCCACTTTACCCTCTACAGATGCTCCACACCACCAGCAAATATATTTGTCAACTGTATCATCACTTAGCACAAGCCTCAAAATCCAGTGAAAGATCATCTGCAAATGTAAGGACATTTTGACAGATATCATATCCAAGATGGTTTAAATTGGATCCATGGGGTATGCACGACCTCGTAAATCGTTTTGTATGCTACCTGTCCATCTAAACTGAAGCAACACTTAGGAAAAAAATCAAACCGATATAGAAATTATATGAATCGACTCTGCCTAATAAGATTTCTTAAATATATCTGGATATTGTTGGAAGTAGTAATAGTATCTCTAACTACAAGAAGAGAAGCAATTGAAACATGTAGCATGCCATCACTTCGTTCTGAGTTCCTTTATCTGTTCTCTTTCTCTAATAGATTTACTTCCCACCTTATCTTTTGTGAGTAATGTCTAATCTTCTGCATCTGGTTTTGGTTGACCTGCAAACAAAAGAAATTACAACAATATTCAGTTATTTCCATAAACCATATCCAACTTATTAGATTTATTCACTTTAGAATAAAGAAGAAAGTTTCTTTTGAATCTCAATAGGATGGTTAACGTACAGATTAACTAACACCACGGTCGGCCAAATTAGCAAGACGTCCACCACCAATTTATATTATGTCGGCAACAAAAAATATCTTTCTGTTTATTCTCATATTGGTACTTTCCAGAGCATCAAGAGCCTAGATAAACATTAAGAATATTAAAAAAAAAAGGAATGCCTTTTCAGCTTTCATGACGCAAGCAAACAAAGTGAACACACAATGGCTAGATTTAAGATTGTGTAATCATTGGTTAATGAACATCAAAGCTGGAAAATGTGTATGTGCTACCATCGATTATAAGTACTATCAAATCCTATTTCTATTACTGTAATTCACTTTTGGAGATTTTTTTTTCAACACTGTCGAAGGTCAAATAAAATATTTTTACCATCTCAGGTAACATATACGTTTCTAAAGTTCTCAGATCGACATATGTTAATAGCTTCCAATAAGCTCGTATTCCATCCAGCTTTTCAGAAAATTAAAGATAACAGAGAAGGAAAAGATTTAAAAAAGGAGGCGACAATGGAATTAAAATCATAAAGTACATAAACCGGATTCCAAAATACTGACGCAATTTGAAATTGAATAGAAAAGAACATACAGAAAGTGATAATATCAATCTGACCCAAATCTTATTTTTTCTTCTTATTTTCGCTGTTACTTTCAATTCAGCTACTATGATAAGGAAGCATTAAAAATCAGGAAAGAAATGAGTGTCACTGATTCATACCTTTCACTCCGCGAATAGAAAAGCGAAAGAAAAAGTTTGATTGCATCCACCAGTTTGAGTTTCCTTGTATCCAAAAGTTACTCAATATAAGAGATTTTTCCATCATAATCACATCAGGTTATGATCATAATCAAACAACTAAAAGGAAAAAGAAAGATATTTAAAAAAATCATGTAAGAGCAATAAAGCAATGAAGCAAGAATACTGACACAGGATCGACGGAATAATATCATAGAACCCCTGAAATTAAGAATTTTGATGAATTTCCTAAATGTTATTCGAACCAGCAAAGAGCGTAAAGGTTTCAGAACAAAGAGTCTCCTTATTCTGATAAGTGGCTATTCATCTTCAGATTAAAAACCATGTTCCAAGGTTTAACAACCACATCTCAATTAAGCATTGTGAAAAGTTTCAAATATCCTCAAATATAATTGTAAAGACTTTAAACTGACACGTCAGAACTATAGCTTTTCTTAAATTCAAGTTTATTAGTTGGATCCTCTCTCAAATCCACCATAAGAAGTTTAGTCTCAAGGCGAACACCTGAGAAAACCAAAAAAAAAAAAATCAAAACTGAGCGTGCGTCAAGTTTAAAAATGCAATTTTATAGCTCGATTTAACACACACCAACCATGGAGTTGCAAAACTAAACTTCATCAACAGAGCCCAAAAGAAGATATGGCAAAAATTAGAAGAAGGGAAGAAGCGATGAGGAAAATCAGCCACGACATTGCAAAATTTAGAAGGTATGAAGATCTAGAAAAAGCACGGAAGGAAATAAAGATGTAAAAAAGAAGTACGAACAGAACCCATGAAATTTGAGTAAACCCTGCAACACTATACCCAAAAAGAATTCCTTTTAAATTTGGCTTAATACCCATACCAGTGTCATCAACGGACTGAGATCGAGAAGCCATTGATCTCAACCATGTTCATCCAGTAATTGCAAATTAGTTAATTCAATTTGTTGTTCAGTTTTCTGATTTCTAAGTCAATCGTATAAAAAACAGAACTGGTTAGCTATTGATAGTTTCAGTTGGATATTGATGCATGAATTAGATTTTGCAGCTGGGCCAAACATCCTGAGGCCCAAAGTCATTATGAATTATTTTATGCTGAAATTATATTAGAAATATGGAAATTAAGCCATAAATATAAAATTGAATTCTTAATTAGGTAGCGGGCTCAAGCTAAAAGGTATTCCTTTTTGTTTGAGTTCGGACTTGAATTGGGAGTTCGAATTTATATTCATAGATTAATTGACATTTAGAGACAAAACAAAAATAGAAAATTTAGATACTTTAGCTTGGCTTTAATAAAAATAAAAATGGGACGAGCCTCGCCAAATCAAATACACAATTGCGGGGCCCACATTAACAATTAAAAAATACTTAGTATTCGGGATAGGCCGTTTAGCGAGTTTCACGGCCTTCCCAAAAGATAACAATACGTTAGCCGCTTTAGGCGCGATTTTAAATAATCTTACCTTCCTAATACGGGTGTGCATTTCATGCAACCCAAATTCAAATCCAAAAACGTCAAATAAGAAAGTGTCGAGGATCCGGGTGCATTTCATGTGACGTGATCCGAAAATATGCTCTTAAACGACGTTCACTTTCTTAAATAAAAATAATTTGAAAAAAGTTGTAATTAATTCTAAAAATTGCACAAGTAGGGTAACATGTATTAAAATCAAATATTTTAGCCAAATATAGCAGTTGAGCGACCGTGCTAGAACCACGGAACTCGGGAGTACCTAACACCTTCTCCCGGGTTAACAGAATTTCTTACCCGGATTTCTGGTTCGCGACTGTAATACAGAGTCAAACCCTTTCCTCGATTCGGGATTCAAACCGGTGACTTGGGACACCATAAATCTCCCGAGTGGCGACCCTGAATCTTTAATAAAATAAATCCCGTTTCGATTGTCCTTTAAGTGGAAAAACTCCTTTCTTATTATATCCCTTCCCGAGGTGTAGTAAAAGCCGATAAGCTCTACGGAAAAAGGAGGTGTGACACTTGGTAGTTTATTTTTATGATTTTTCTATTATCTGGGTTATTACAGGGTTGTGACCCAGATTCTATTTGTTTTATTAATTCAAACCTTTCTATCCCTCTAGTCTATTTGTGTTACTCTTGTCTGCATGTTTTGTTGCTATTGTCATTCGCCGAGTTGTTTTAGGGTTGTAACTCGGATTTTAGGTTGTTTATTTTGGTGTCAAATCCTTTCATCCTTTACTCAATGAAAATGACATGACATGCATGCAAAAATGTTAGGCAGATCTTAGAAATTGATATAATCATGCATGCAAAAATGTTAGGCAGATCTTAGAAATTGATATAATATGGAATTGGATAACTGAAAAAAAATACTTTTGAGGATGAATAAAGAGTTGAAATACTTTGGAATTAAGGTCGAGTAAAATTCACCTTCAAATCATTGTGAAGATCGGGCTTGAGGATGTTTAATCAATTAAAGTTTGTTGGAAAGTTTGACATTAATGGATGGAAAGTGTCTTTCGACCACGACACACCAAGAAGATAGGCATGTTCATCAATGTTGTGAAGCAAAAGGATACTATGTTTGGCATTCTCGAGGTTGGGATGCCCTTTTTCTGCTACCCAAATACTTTATACCCTTTGTTACCCCTTTTGAACCTGTGTTATTTTCTTTTACCACCATTTTTTGGATCAAGTTTAGAGCCAAAGGTCCAAAAAATGAAATATAGAAAAAAAAACAAAAAAAATAGTCCATGTCCCAAGAGTACAAACTAGGGCAATTCTTATAAAGTCCAAGTGAAAAAAAAAAGAATTGCTAAAGGTCCATGCCAAAATAAAAATAGAAGCTGGGACAATTTTTTTTTGAAAAAAAAAAAGATAGAAAAAAATATACAAAAAAAGAAAGAAAAAAAACAGAAAGAAAAATGAAAAAAGTTAGATTAGATGTTTGAACTACGTTTGACATGATTCCTTTAAAAAGGATATGTAAGCAGCCTCATGGTTCGGTCTAACCAAATAAGAATTCAAAAATCCAAAAATCCCCAGTATCTGAAACTGGGGCAGAGATTTTATTTCACTGTTGAAAGAGTTGATTCCAAGAGTTGTAAGTCTATAAACCCTCATTTTGGAGTGTACTTTGAGCCTTCATGCCGGCCCTTCTTTCCAACCCTATCCAAAATCTTCCAAATAAAGACCTCCAGATATGCCTTCAAGAATGCCAAGAGAAGCATTCAATGAACAACGGTTGTTACACGGAATAGAACACTGTCAAGTTGCTCTTAAAAAAGGGAAAGAAAAAGAAAAATGAGAGAGCCTTACTAGTGAAAACCCTCACGGGCACTGTAAGGCGACGGTAAGCAGAGATGAACAAATGAGAGAGGCTTATTGGTGAAAACCCCTCGGGGCACTACTAGTCGAAAGTGAGTCGTGAAGATGATGCAAAGGATTGGCACGAACAAGCCCGACTTCAAAGGTCATAAGAATGGCAAAAGGGAAGATTGGATTAGTTTGATAGATCAGTCTGTTAAGTTCAAAATGCATGCCATGACCATTAAGGCTAGTTATTGGGAAAAAATGAAAGAAAAAAAACTCTTCCTTCTGTCCTTCCGACAGGGGCATTTCTTGTTAATACTTGTTTCTTTGCATCATTGTATCCTTTACTCTGAGTTAGTCCTTGTCAAAACAAGAAAGAAAAGATTTCAAAATCTACTACCAGCTTTTCATTTGCACAAAGTAAATTTGGCCAGCGCACTCAATTGTTACTTTCAACATGACTTGAGGATTCATGCAAAGTCTTCCCCCCAAAAGACTCTTGTCAGTCTACCTGGCATAAGCAAAGATAACTTGTGATTCTCTCTGATAGACAAATTACTCAAAAGTAGGAAGTCATTCAAGATATCAGAAAGGTCACTTAAGCAAAGATCTCCAGTTGGGATAAGGCTGATTGAGCCGCAAATACAAATGGTACTGGGTGTGAAACAGTTAGAGTTGGTGCAAAACAAAAGTCTCTTGAGAACGACTCAATTTGATCGAGCAAAAGCCAAGCTACTCAAGACTCAAGGCCACAAACCGACCACCACTTTTAAAACTGACAAAATTTTCTTTGTTTGAACAGGAACAAAGCAAAGCAAGGAAAGTGGTTTCAATAAAAAAAAAAGAGAAAAAAAAAGAGAAAAAGAAGAGAGGTGAAGATCCGACAAAGGGAGGTTTCTCAAATCTTTACCTTTATTTTTATTTCTATTGCTCTTCACATTTTTCCTCCTAGGATAAAAGCCCTAGTTTGATGGATCTTCTCCCAATAAAAATCTTAGTCTGATGAATTTTTCTCCTAAGATAGGAAACCTAGTC
The DNA here is from genome assembly GCA_026770625.1 of Nicotiana glauca. Lineage (NCBI taxonomy): Eukaryota > Viridiplantae > Streptophyta > Magnoliopsida > Solanales > Solanaceae > Nicotiana > Nicotiana glauca. Next base: position 38,488 of record MU679202.1, on the reverse strand, counting down.
TGATGGATTTTCTCCTAGGATACAAATCTTAGTCTGATGAATCTTTCACCTAAGATAACAAGAAAAAAAGGGAACTAGTCTGATGAATTTTCTCTTAGGATCGAAATCTTAGTCTGATGAATCCTTCTCCTAAGATACAAAACCTAGTCTGATGAACTTTCTCCTAGGATAGAAATCTTAGTCTGATGAATATTTCTCCTAAGATAACAAAAAAAAACCTAGTCTGATGAATCTTTCTCCTAGGATAAATGTCTTAGTTTGATGAATTTTTCTCCTAAGATAGAAGACCTAGTCTAATGAACTTTCTCCTAGGATAGAAATCTTAGTCTGATGAATCTTTCTCCTAAGATAACAAAAAAATCCTAGTCTGATGAATCTTTCTCCTAGGATAAATGTCTTAGTATGATGAATTTTTCTCCTAAGATAGAAGACCTAGTCTGATGAACTTTCTCCTATGATAGAAATCTTAGTCTGATGAATCTTTCTCCTAAGATAAAAAAAATCTAGTCTGATGAAGCTTTCTCCTAGGATAAATATCTTAGTCTGATGAATTTTTCTCCTAAAATAAAAGACCTAGTCTGATGAATTTTCTCCTAGGATAAACGTCTTAGTCGGATGAATCTTTCTCCTAAGATACCAAAAAAAAAGTGTCCTAGTCTGATGAACTTTCTCCTAGGATCAAAATCTTAGTCTGATGAATCTTTCACCTAAGAAAGAAGACCTAGTCTGATGAACTTTCTCCTAGGATATAAATCTTAGTCTAATGAATCTTTCTCCTAATATAGAAAACCTAGTTTGATGATTTATCTCCTAGGATAAAATTCTTAGTCGGATGAATCTTTCTCCTAAGATATAAATAAATAAATAAAGAGAAAAAGGACCTAGTCTGATAAACTTTTTCCTAGCATCAAAATCTTAGTCTAATGAATCTTTCTCCTAAGATAGAAGACCTAGTCAGATAAATTTTCTCCTGGGATCAAAATCTTAGTCTAATGAATCTTTCTTCTAAGATAGAACACCCAGTCTGATGAACTTTCTCCTAAGATAGAAAACCTAGTCCGATAATTTTTGTCCTAGGATAAGCGTCTTAGTCAGATAAATCTTTCTCCTAGGATATCAATGTTTAGTTTTCTTGAAATCGGGGGCCCAGCCTGGAGAGTAGGGTCAGTCTTTACTTTAGTCAAGCTTAGTTTATAGTTTTCTGCAAGCTCAATCACTTTTAGGAGACGCGTATCCTAGTCGAGTCATTAATTTTACTCTCATCATTGCATCCTTCATCAGCAGTGTAGGTGATTTCTAGTTTTGCTAACAACTCACAAATCTTCCTAGTGCAAACTGGGGCAAAAAGTTTCTTTTGTTTTGTCTGTTTTGTTGTAATAGCAGGCGCCCACCTGGAGAACAAGGGAACTCATTTCAGAATTCATTTCAAAGTCATGTGAAGTTTCAATTCACTAGCAGGCGCTCACTTGGAGAAAAAGGGAAGTCATTTTAGAAATCAATTCAAGTTAGAAGTAGCGAAAGCTCGCCTTAAGAATGTGGGTCGACAGGGGTCCGAGATAAGCAAAAAGAATTCTCAATCAAGAATAAAAAGGAAAAAGTGAATCCATAGTGCAGAAGCGGAGAAAAGAAGTGGACTACTCAAGGCATAATTGAAGTCACAAGCTCTGCATGTCCTGTCTTGATCTGAAAAAGCTGAAGAAGATTGAACCAACACCAGCTAACAAGAATCAAGATTCATATCAGAGTCCGCATGAAGAACCAACCAAGACTCAAGATCAAGCTTTAGAAGACTCATAGATAGAAATCTTGTAACTCGTAGATGATAGGCTTAGTTAGTCTTTTTAATTTGATTTTGATGTAATAACGGGACCGTGGACTGGAACCTCGATGGAACGAAACCTCACTCGGCTCTCCACCTCGGTATACTCCATCACCTCATTCACTTCTGAACTGCATGTGACATGATTCCTTTATAGCCAAGGATATGTAGGTAGCTCGGATACCAGGGCTCGGTCACATTCTCCTTTCTCTTAGTTTTTGGTCTCTCTAAATAAGGTTCGGGTCAAAAAACATGTTTCGTCGTTCTTTGTCTGAATACTCTTCGCATTTCCAGTCAAAGAGGGGCAGCTGTAGACATGTAATTTTTTACCCTCCTCAAGATTTTATACATTTTAGCATAAATATTTAATTTAGGTTTAGTATCATTATTCTAAATAGTGTTGACTCTTTTACTTTATTTTTATCACAAAAAATAAAAAAATAAAAAAATAACTTTTTTCTTTAGGTTAAAGTCAATTAGTATATTTATATTTATAGAATTATAACCTTTAAAAATATAAAAAATTAGATTCACTCGTATTATTTGGTTTTATATTAGTTTATTTTAATTTAAGGTAATTTTTATATTTTTATAGATACATTGAATTATTTGGTCTTTTAGTCTAAGCTCAAACCCAAAAGACATGATCCAACCCAATTACCTTAGCCCATTCTTCCAAACCCATTAACCCACTTAAGTGTAAGATTTAATCCTAGCCATCTATTTCCTTCTAATCCAATGGTCATCATCCCTTCCCACCTCCATATAAAATAATTATAGAAACTCTACCCTATGTTTTCAATTCGTAGACCTAGACAAAAAAAATGGCAGCCTTCCAAATTGGACACGACAAATCAAGCACGTCGGATTTGAAATTAATTCTCTTCTTGCGTTCCATTTCTTGCTCGATGTTTGGGCGTGGCATTTCTTGGCAGTAAAGAGAATAAATGAAGCTACCAAGAATCATCTTGTATTTTCCTTCCATTTTGAAGCTTAGATATGATTAACAAAATGTGAAACAACTCCAAATCACGTTTTTGTATTTTCCTTCCATTTTGCTTTGCCGATTCCCACAATTTCAAAGATTAGTACTGTGGAGTTTCGGAATCTGTGGCTAAACCGTCAATTGCACGGTAACTGACCAAAAAATTAGTCTCGTTCTACGAAATCCCACTAATATAGCAGTGATTAAGTATTGGGGAAAGAGAGATGAGGATTTAATTCTTGCTATTAATGATAGTAGTTTTGGTCATTTTCTCATGGCATCTCCGATAGTAGTGGGAACAACGGTTGGAGCTGCTGCTTTGGGAGCTAGGAGACAACGTAATGGTTATAAAATATAATGGTTTCTATTTTACTATATATTAGAAAAGCGGGTGGTTTTGACCTGCGTGCTTAGAAGTCTTTTTAATAAAAACTTGAGGTCAGTGAAGTCATTTCACATCATTTCTTACAAATAAACCATGTACATTTTCACAGAGCATATTAGTCGTGGATGTTTTGAATGAGTCCGCGTGTATTTTACAGAGCATATTAGGTTTTCACCTGATTTCTTTGTGCATAAAATAAAGTTTCAAATTCTGGATTGCTTCTCCAATTCTCTTGGTCTTCCTCAAATTCCTTCTACTACCCGCAGGTACGATTTTAATCAATTTTGTAATTTTGTATTTGTTTCTCCTTCTTTTGCTCTTTCAATTAGTTTCTGCCTACATGGAATTTTTTTGGTTTTAATTTGCTCGTGATTGTACTATTCCAATTTTAACCAAATCCAAAACACAATTTGATATTCTATTGAATACAGAAGCAAAAGGCCCTTTTATAGTCTTCTGGCCCATTCTCAAAGCATGTTACATGCATTAATTCATTTTTCAGTTGCTCCATTAGCTCTTTCAGCTATGAAATACTCTCGCCACATTTTTATGCTTCTTAACAGTATTAGTTCAAAATAATTATGAATTTTCAACCAACAAACATAAAGTTCATATCTGACCACTTAATACTAAAGTTAAACGAGTAAAACTCGTCCAGATCTAAGCTAAGGATTAATAGACTATCAATCTACACAATTCAGTTTAATCAGTCCAATTATACATTCATAATCAATTTAATACATGAAGTATGAAATATCTAACAACAATTTAATTTGTATATTAACTTCAATGTAAACAAAATCCAGAGATCAGTTTCACACGTTTCTTCTACTTTAATTCTACAAGCTTGAAAACCTTAGAGCATGTACCTGGAATCAGAAATAAAGGAGAGAGGAGAAGTCAGCAAATATCAGAGACTAGCCAAATCGATCCAGCAGTAACAGCAATCGCAAAAAACAGCTCAGATCAGCTCAAATAAGCTTGTAATTGAACCGATATTTTGGAGAATAACAGTCACGCAACCATACCGACTCAAATAGGCATCAATCAAGCTTAAAATTGCACCAAAATTGACACACTGAACTGCAGAAGTTTCGGGAACTTTAAACAATACAACTTCAGCACTTTACAAAATCAGAATCACTTGAATTTTAATGGAACAGTCAATGTTTTTAATTTTCTGTAGGTTTTTATGATGTTTTTGGATTTTTTGGAAGAAATTTAGGTCTAGAAGAAGAGATTGAGATCTGAAATTCTCAATTTCAGATCTGAAATTTATCAGATATTTTTGAGGAATTTTTTTTTGGAATGCAAAACTTAGAGAGATTTTTGGGGGGAACCTTTGGAAGCTCCAAAACTTGTTCTCTAAGGCATTAGGGTATCTTTTATAGGCACAAATTAGGGCAGAATATTCTAGAATCTCTTCACACTTTTTCTCTTTTCTAATTTTCAGATTTCTCTTGTTTAACCCTTTATTTTTTACTTGATGTTCAAGTTACTGCACTTCAAATGCAGAAACTTACACTAAGACCCTAATTGGAATGTTCTAGAAGGTTCTACCTTCATCTACCCTATTCCTATGCTATTGTCAATGTCTATTGTACCCTTATTTGCCTTCTTCAATTACTAATTTAAGGATTTCTGCCATTTTTATATGCCCAATTTACCCTTTAAACTCTCTGCAATTACTTACCCAACCAAACCAACTAACTAAGGTTAATAACTCTATATATCAATTTATTCAGCTATAACCAGGCAACTAACTCTAATTATTGAATTTAAGCAAAAATCATAACAAACAATATCTAAACAGAACTTGAAAAAAAAAACAAAAAAAAAATAAATAGAATTAATACTAAAATCAATAACTAAAACAGTAAAACAATTATCAACCAAATTTGAAAAACATTGAATCAGTAATTAAATGATGAACAAACTATTTAAACTAAAACAGGAATTTTATAATTGTGATCAAAATGCAATCAAACAATCAAACCCTAAAATTAAATCTAGAATAGAAGGTGTACTAATATAAACAAAATCATAACACTAAAGAGAAAAATTTACAGATAAAAGAAAGAAAAAGAAATTTGAGAAGACTCATTGATTTTGGCTTCTTATTTGACCGGACTTGATAGTGATCTTCAAACGATATTAGACGCTTGTTTTTACTAAGAACAAACGCCTAATATAGTTTAAAAATTACTTGAACCATAGCCGGAGTTCAAAGCTTTTGACTGCAAACCCTAGATTCGAACTCCGAGATGACTTGGTGAACTTCGACGGAAATTGACCACGGATTGGTGAAGGGGAAGAC
>MU679202.1:3143-32188 GCA_026770625.1 Nicotiana glauca | reverse complement strand
GGGGGGGGGGGAGGGAATGGTTCGATATTTATATACAAAACATCCTAGTTAGATCCGTACCGTTGGATTGATGAGATCCAACGGTCATGATTGAAGGCTGGAGAAACGACGTCGTTTTGGGTGGGGCGGATCTGGACCGGATCGAGTGGGTTTTGGGCTTGGACTGGGCGGGTATCTTGTCTGGGTTGGGGGTTTGAAATGAGCCCAATTTTTTAATCTCTTGTTAAGATTATCATTTTTTAATTATTTTTTTTCTTTTAATGTTATTTTTCTTTCATTTTGTATTTTTGTATTTTTTTCTTTCTTGTATTGTATATTTTTACTTTGTATTTTTATAATTAAAACAAAGCCTAATTAACTTCAAAAAATGCAACAACTACCCATTAAAATGGCCTAAGACTATTATTTTATAATTTTTTTTAAATTATTCTAAAATAAATTAATACCTACTTAATACTAAAAATGTGAAATTAAATCCCTAAATGTAAATGCGTATTTTTGTATTTTCATTATCATATACACATAAAAATGCAATCAATTAACACAAAATTCAACAAATATCAACAAAAATTGTAAAAAAAAAAAATTTATTTTGTTTGGATTTTTAGGAATAATTTGCTTAGGGCAAAAATCACGTGCTCACACCAAGATTCCTTACTAGTGAGGAGAGAATGACTTTTCAATTGCTAAGCTTGACATTTAGCCACAAATTTGCTCATCAGAACCACCATGGCCTTCTCCAAACAGTCAGCAAGTTCCCGAGAGGATTCTTATAATCCGTGTCACCATGCATCATCCCCACATAGTGTGCATCATCATTTGCAGGTAAAGGATTCTGCACGATATTCTAGGTGTCACTGTCTTGGATCACAATCAATTTTTCCTGGATCATCCTTTCTATTTTCCTTTTCAAATCCCGATAGCTTTCAACATTGTGCCCTTGGGCATTGGAATGGTATTCACACCTTTTGGAAGAGTCAAAGCTTCTTGCACGTGGTCCACATGATTTGGAGGAATGGTTGCAATCATGTCATAATGCTTTAATTTCTCAAACAAGCTTGCATATTACTCTCCTATTGGTGTAAAATTATCTTTCAACCTTTGTTCCCTTCTATACCCCTAGCTTGGATGTGGGTTATAGAGCACTTGAAGATTTTGTGAAGGCTGGTGGAGATTTTTCGGTGCTGGTGCTTGCCTTCTAGGGTGTTTTGGTGGCTGTACAACAAATTGAGGTGGCGATACAGAGTATTGTGAGTTCTGAGGTAGATAGTAGTGCTCAGGAACATCATCGAAAAACAAACGAGGTTGGTCATACCTTCGAGACGTTCTCCTTAGACCTCTTCTCGACCCTGATATCATCATGATTTCTTCGTCCTTCTCATTCATCTCACTAAAATTATCAGATTCAATCTGGACAACCTGAGATGCGGCTTCAAGAACTGCTTGACTTATAATTTTGCCTATCTTAAGACCATTCTCAACCATTTCCCCCATTTTGATTGCTTCCGAGAAGGATTTACCCACTGTGGACATCATGTTTTGAAATAATGTGGCTCTTGCGCTTGAAGAAAGACAGTGATTAGCTCGTGGTCATCCATGGGTGGCTTAACTTTAGCTGCTTGCTCTCTTCATTCAATGGCATATTCCCTGAAATTTTCATTTGGTTTCTTTTTTAGGTTCGAAAGGAAATTGCGGTCTGGGGCGATAACGATGACGATGTTGTATTGGAAATGGCTGACAAAGGCCTGTGCCATGTCATCCCAGACATACCAACGAGATGTGTCTTGACCCCTAAACCATTCGGAGGATACTCCCTTAAGGCTATCCCCAAAATTAGCAATGCTTCATTTCTTCCCGCACCTCTTAGTTGATTGCAATACCTTTTCAGGTGGGCTATGGGGTATCCATGTCCATCATACTTTTAAAAGTTGGGAGTCTTGAAACTAGGCGGAAAGTGGACATCGGGGAACATACATAGATCCTTGAATGCAATACTCTTTTGACCTGCTAACCCTTGCATTTGTTTAACCGTTCTTCTAAGCTTTTCACTCTTTAGGTCATTTCTTCTTGTGCCATCTTTCGGGCAAGCTTCTCAATGTTTGCCGGAAGATCAAACAAGTACAAGTGGTACTCAGGAGAGTGGTACTGCTCTTGCTGGGTAGCAAATTGTGACTCATGACAAGGCTGTCCTTGGCTATTGGCCCATGCTTGACACATTTTGGTCATTTGCTGTTTCAGTATTCTATTTTACTCAAACATAGTAGACTCTTGTCGAACCCTCTGACCTTGAGTATCTTGAGCACTTGTAACAACTTCGATGTCAGTTATCATTTTTCCTTAGATCTTGTGCTGTCCGCTTACCACAAACCGACCACCTCAAACTTTCTTCACAATTCAAAACAAAAGACACGTTAGAATGGACTCAGTCAGTCCTTATTATTATCATCATTTTTTCATTCATTTTTTTTTCATTTTTTTATTTTTTCATTTTTTTGGTTGATCGAACCTAATGTGGGTTGCCTACGTATCATGTGAGAACACGAATCAGATCTTGCGTAGTTCGGGAAGACTAGAAATAAAGTAAATAAACTTACTTTTTTTTTGGATTTTGAAATTTTTTTTTTTTCCGAAAGAAATACTTACAAAGAAGAAAGACAATATTTTTGGGTTTTGATTTGTTTTTTTTAAAGATTATTTTTGAAATGAAAGACGTCTAAAGAAGAGAAATTTTTTCTCCCTTGAATTTTAACTTCTTTTCTTTTTTCTCTTTTTTTTTTCATGCAAATTTCGAAAGAAAAACTTCTAAAGAAGAAGAAAATATTTTTGGACTTTTACTTTGAATTTATGAAAGAAATACTACAAAATAAAAGAGAAACTATTTTTTTTTATTTTAATATTTTTGGATTTTGAGAGAGGTTGAAAGAAAATATTTTTGTATTTTTTTTCAAAATTGGGGTTTAAAAGAAAGACTTTCTAAACAAGGAAGTAAATTAAAATATTTTTGGATTTTTTAAAAATGGCGGGCCGGAACCGATAAGGTTTGCCTACGTATCTCACATCCGGTAAGAATCAGACCCGCGTAGTTTGGTCCAGTTTTGACATAATTGAAAAAATATGATATTGAATCACTTCCATTTTATTTGAAATATATTTTCTTTTCTTTTTTTTTTGGTCAAAATTTTTGGCAGAGTTTCGAGGCATTTTCAAATATCAAGATTTTCAGAACCGGGTGAATTCTCTATCCTGCCTCACTTTTGGTTTTTCTATTTTTTTTTTCTTACCTTAGTTGGTCAACATACAAGCTGAAGTAAATAAATGTACAAATAGCACGTAAGATGCATCAGATGGTATTTCATTTCGGGTATATCTGTCCTAGACGGACCCAACCCATGTATTGAGTCCCCAAAGTCAAATGCACGTGATGCAAACAAACGTTCCTACTAGGGATCCGGCATGAGGTTACGCTATTCTAAGTTTAAACCTGGGGTTGTGTTCTTGACCTGGCTTACCCGAGCGGACAACTCGAGCCGAAGAGGGGGCAACGTACCGGGAGCATGAAAGTCTACCCGACCTTTTTGTTGGCCTAGCATCGTTCTATTTGGTATAATTTCTAATAGAAAAGTGGGCCACACGAATGTGTGCACCATTTTTAGAAGACTCAGAAGGGAGGCGTGAGAAGACAATTTAGTACAGTTCAAATAATATCAAAGCGGTAAATAAGCAACAATTAACACATTAGGTACACAAATACAGTAATATAAACAAACAATAAAGCCAAGCATAGATCATATTAACAAGCTCGAATTCTTGAACCCTAAACCAGAAGTTCGTGGTTCTTTCCCCAGCAGAGTTGCCAGAGTTGTCACACCTCTTTTTTACTACCCCGAATATGGGTATAAGGGAGTTTTTCCAATTTAAGTGACAATAATCAAAATGGGATAATTTATTTATTTATCAGAGTCTCCACTTGGAATAATTTATGGTGTTCCAAGTTACCGGTTTAAAATCTCGAATCGAGGAGGGTTGACTCTTATTTATGGTCTACGAATACAAAAATTCGGGTAAGGAATTCTGTTAACTCGGGAAAAGGTGTTAGGCATTCCTGAGTTCCGTGGTTTTAGCACGGTCGCTTTAATCATATACATGGCTTATTAAATTATTTAATTACGAGTTTTAGAACCTATTTGCATTTTACCTTTTACCACTTTCATTTGAAACGAATCACGCGTATGTGTATTCATTTTTGTTTGGTGCGTCAAGAATCATGTCACGCGTATGTGTACACAATTAATCACGCTTTTGTTAATTAAGATTGTTGCGTCCAAAGTTGCACGAACGCTGTGACAACCTGGTCGGTCGTCTTAAGAATTAATGCCCCGATCCCCTATTAACTGCTTCCCCCAAGTTTATTTCTGCTATTTTGATTTGTCGGGATATTTGGTTTTGAGTTTCGGAGAGTTTTGGGACACTTAGTCCCTAAATGAGAGCTTAAGTGTTGGAAAATTTACTGTAGTCAGAACATTGTGAAGACGACATCGAAATGGAAGATGGTTCTATTACCTCCGTTGGGTGATTTCGGGCTTAGGGGCATGGTCAGATTGTGTTTTGGAGGTCTGTAGCTAATTTAGGCTTGAAATGTCGAAAGTTGAATTTTTGGAGTTTCAAGTTCGATAGTGAAATTTTGATCCGACGGTCGGAATAGAATTCCGAGAGTTGCAGTAATTCCGTTGTGTCATTTGGGATGTGTGTGCAAACTTTTAGGTCATTCGGATGTGGTTTGGTTGGGTGTTTGATCAAAAGCGTAACTTAGAAGATTTTGGAATTCTTAGGCTTGAATCCGATGCGAATTTGTTGTTTTGAGCATTTCGAAGGTTGGAACAAGTTTGAATGAGGTTATATAGGATATGTTGGTAAGTTTGGTTGAGGTCCCGGGGGCCTCGAGATGATTTCAGATGTTTGACGAAAGGATTTTTGGAGTTAGAGTTGCAGCTTCAGCTGCTGGTTCTGTCATAACCACACATGCGGTTTGGGTTCTACAGGTGCGGCACCGCAGAAGCGGCTCAGAGGTCGTAAGAGCGATTTTGAGGCAAAAGGGAGTCGATCGCAGAGGCGGTCAGGTAACCGCAGAATCGACACCACATTTGCGGTGATGTAGTCGTAAGTGCGAAAGTTGGCCTTTTAGTGAAAAGTCGTAGATGCATCCAATGTTCCGCAAATGCGGGACCGCAAAAGTGGTCCTAGTGTCGCAGATGCGAAAATCGCTGGGCAGAACATATAAATTCTTGCCTTCGCGAAATTTAGCCATTTTTCATCTTTTTCAAATGGGAAGAAGCTTGGGAAACACCTTTCAAGAGGGATTTTCAGAGGAGTTCATTGGGGTAAGGTCTTTGATCCCTAAACTCGTTATTGGAATGATTTTTATCAATTTATGCATGAAAAATTAAGGAAAATCAGTGGTAATTGGGGGATTAGGGCTTGACAAATTGGAGACCTTTGTGTGATGATTTGAGGGACCATTTGAGGTTCGATTTTGGTAATTTTGGTATGCATGAACTCGTGAGAGTGTGAGGATTCTGAAAATATAAATTTTACCAGATTCCGAGAGGTGGGCTTGAGGGGCATTTTGGTCATTTTACCTAATTTCGCGTATTAGCTTAGAGTTTAATTGTAGAATCAGTTACTTGAAGTGTTATTTATAATATGAAATTGAATTGAATAGATTTAGGCCATTTGGAGTCGAGTACTCGTGGAAAAGACGTGGTTTCAGGTTGATTTTGAGTTGGTTCGAGTTCAGTGGCTTGCCTAACCTTGTGCGGGGGACTTTTCCCTTAGGATTTGGTATATTTGATAATTGAAATGCCTTGTACATAAGGTGACGAGTGCGTACTTGTACTAATTGTTGGAAATCTGGTTTTCATTAAGTAACTACTAGTATGTTCTCTTTCATGTTTTATTACTTGTACTATTTAAACCTGTGTTAGCTTAGGAAAGCCTGTCTAAGTGATTAACTTGCCTTATTTGTTCAACTGCTTTACCTGAATTATGTGCAGCATGCTAGGCTAGACTATTTGTTGCCTTAATATGAAGTTTGATATTTTTGAGCACTTCTCATGTTGCTGTTGTGTATTTATATTGGGACTACAGATTTGGGATTCCCGTAGATCCCCCCTTGTTTATTTACATTTGGGACTACGGATGTGGGATTCCGGTAGATCCCCCATGCACAGTTATATGGAACTACAGGAATGCACTCGGTAGATTCTCCCAGTACTAGGTCTTTATATTCGGTACTACGGATCGGGATTCTGGTAGATCCCCGCGCACTGATAGTTGGACTACAGGACGAGATTCGGGGAGATCCTTCAGATATATATATATGATGGACTACTGGACGGTATCCCGGGAGTTCCACTAGATAGATTTATAATTGGGACTTCTGGACGGTATTTTGGAAGATCCCCGATTGATATTATTGGAGGTGACCTGTATTTTCCTTCGGTGTTTACATTGTTTTTTTTTTCTGTATAGTTATTGTTGTCCTTTATATCCTGTGTTACTTTTACTGCTGTAGTTATTTATACTGCTCTATTCTACACTGTCGAACTATATCTTTTATTTGACCTTAGTAGGGCCCTGACCTTCCTCGTCATTACTCAACCGAGGTTAGGCTTGGCACTTACTGAGTACCGCTGTGGTGTACTCATGCCCTTTTTGTGCATGTTTTTATGTGCAGATCCAGGTATTTCGACTCAGACCTATCACCCCTGAGGCGAGGCGACTTCTATAACGACTTTGAGATATATTGACTGCGTTAGCAGACTATGTAGTATTTCTTAGCTTGTGATTCGTGGGTTTCCGGGTCTTGGATTTATGTAATGGTTTTGAGAATTTAAATATTGTGTATGCCGAGCGGCACATTTAACGCTGTTTATTTCTTTATTCCTATTTTAATTTGTTTTGTTTTTCCGCAAATTGGTTTCCTTCCGCAATTTAGGCTTATCTAGTCGTAGAGACTAGGTGCGTGTTTATCGTGAAAATGGTAACAACAATTAGATTGGTAAATGGGATTCTAAAAATACGTGATCTATTCCCGAGCTAGTTTTTGAGGGTTGTTAGTGTTAAAATGCAAAGTAAAATAATAAAGGTCGAGTTAACCAAAGCAATAATTGAACCAGTAAGGAGACGTTTTCCAAGTGCAAAATAGGCCGGTAGATACCTTGAAATCGGGCCTCGAGCCTATCTCGGGCTTATCGAGGGTAGTAAGGAAGGGGATAACAAGTAAAGATATAGATAAGCAAGGCTTTATACTGTCAATCTTAAGCTAAATAATAATGAACAAGCGAAGAAACGACAAAATGCTAGAGCGATCTCGGGATATATTTATTTGACAAATCAAGAGAATAACTATCAATAGATATGACTTAGAACCAGAGAGAGAGATTTAGAGAAATAGGTAGAGAGAATATTATTGCTTTCTTTGTAAGACGATTGGATCCCCATACAAGGTGTTGATGACCCTTCTTTTATAGAAAAAAATGGGCGTCCAAACTTAGTACGGAATACATAATACAACAAACAATGAGATGTGCCAACACGTCTTTATTATGTCATAGGAGAACTGGCATCGAGCTGTTTGGACAAGTCTCGTGGACCCTGGATACATCTCTCGGGGGGGAGGGGGGTACCGTCGCTCATCAAGATCTTGGCCAATGCTTGATCTGGGCAAGGCACCGGTAGATCTCAAGGGAAGCGACCGAACCGAGATCCCGTGTCTTCGAGATTTATTCTTCAAAGCATTATGTCTAGGGAAAATTGGTCTCCTAATTTCCCCATGCACAGTGCCGTCATGATGGTTCACGGAGGGCGAACCTGGGTCGTGACAAGTTGGTATCAGAGCTCTAGGTCCATAGGAGTCATGGATCACAAGCCGGTTTATTAGAGTCTTACTGGTCGATACAGAGACGTCTGTACTTATCTACGAGAGGCTATGTAACTATTAGGAAAAATTTCCACTTCATTGTCCAGGCACCTGAAATGCCTACTGCTACTACCACGTCAGCACTTCAGGAGACTCTGGCACAGTTCATGAGCATGTACACTACTTTGGGTCAGGCAGGGTTGATTCCCCTTACTACAGCTACATCCCAGGCTGGGGGAGGAGCACAGACTCCCGCCGCCCGCACTCCTAAGAAGCGAGTGCATATTGATCAGGTCCCGAAGATTATTACTGTATAGCCTGTAGCCCCAGGCCATCTCGAGGATAGGGCAGCGGCTTCAGAGGATGAGCAGCGGAGACTTGAGAGGTTCAAGAAGTATGATCCTCTTGTATTCAATGGATTAGAATTAGAGGATGCCTTGGGATTTCTGGAGGAGTGTTATCGTATTCTCCATACCATCGGTATGTTAGGATCGAGCGGGGTTTCATTCACTACCTTCCAGCTTCGAGGATCCGCCTATGAGTGATGGCGTACCTATGAGTTAGACAGTCCGGACGAGGTTGCTTCGCTGACTTGGACCCAATTTTTAGATCTATTTTTGAGAGAGTTTGTTCTTCAGAGCCTCAGAGATGCATGGCGTGTCGAGTTTGAGCATTTGCGACAGGTGCTATGACTGTCTTAGAGTATGCTGTCCGTCATACCAGCTTGGCCAGACATGCACTGACCTTGGTTTCTACTGTTCGCGAGAGGGTTCGCCAGTTTATTGAGGGGCTTATTCCCAGAATCATGTCTAGCATGGCTCGTGAGTTGGATATGGATATTCCTTATCAGCAAGTAGTGAGCATTGCTAGGAGGATTGAGTGTATGCATGCTAGGGAGAGAGAGGAGAGGGAGGCCAAGAGGTCTCGAGAGTCTGGCCATTATTCTGGTGCCCGTACCCTAGCTGTAGGTCACCATAGTAGGGGTTATATGAGTCACCCTATTCATTTAGCTCTTCCCGCAGCCACTAGTGCTCTAGCTCCTTCTAGGCCTTAGGAGCTTTATTATGCACCTCCGGTTTCTAGCGCGCCTCCTGCGCGGGTTGCTTTCAGAGGTCAGTCCAGCAGACCTGGCCCGAGCCAGTCACAGCCACCACGTCCTTCCAGAGCTTGTTTTGAGTGTTATGACACACGCCATATGGTAATGGATTGCCCCAGACTTGGGAGTGGTGCACTTCCACAGACTTCTCAGCCACAGCGTGCCCCGTAGAGTTCTCAGGCTATGGTTATAGCTCCAATTGCTACCCCACCTACTCAGCTAGCTAGAGGTGGAGGTCGAGGAGGTAAAGGTCGCCCTAGATGGGGAGGCCAGGCCCGATACTATGACCTTCCTGCTCGTACCGAGGTTGTTGCCTCTGATTCTGTCATCACAGGTATTATACTGGTTTGTCATAGAGATGCATCGGTTTTATTCGATCTAGGCTCCACTTATTCTTATGTGTCTTCTTATTTTGCTCCGCATTTGGGTGTATCTCGGGATTCTTTGAGTTCCCTTATTTATGTTCTACTCCTATGGGAGATTCTCTTGTTGTAGACCACGTTTATCAGTCATGTTTGGTTGCTCTTAGTGCTTTTGAGACCAGAGCCGATTTATTGTTGCTCAGCATGGTAGACTTTGATATTATCTTGAGCATGGACTAGTTGTCGCCCCATTATGCTATTCTTGATTGTCACGCCAAGACCGTGACGCTGGCTATGTCAGGTGTGCCGCGTGTTGAGTGGAGGGGTGCTTTTGATCACACTCCTAGGAGAGTTATTTCTTTCCTTTAAGCTCAGCATATGGTTGAAAAGGGGGTGACGCATATCTAGCCTATGTAAGAGATGTCAATATTAATACCCTTTTATTTGATTCAGTTCCAGTAGTACGAGACTTTTTCGATTATTTCCAGCTGATCTTCCAAGCATACTGTCTGATAGAGATATTGATTTTGGCATTGATTTGTTGTCGGGCACTCAGCCCATTTCTATTCCTCTGCATCGTATGGATCGTCCTGAGTTGAAGGAGTTAAAGGATTAGTTGCAGGAATTGCTTGATAAGGATTTTATTCGACCCAGTGTATCACTTTGGGGTGCTCCTGTCTTTTTTGTGAATAAAAAAGATGGTTCTATGCGTATGTGTATTGATTATTGCTAGTTGAATAAGGTTACATTGAAGAATCATTATCCTTTTCCTCGTATTGATGATCTGTTTGACCAGCTTCAGGGCACACGAGTGTTTTCTAAGATTAACTTGCGCTCAGGTTACCATCAGTTGAAGATTCTGGAGCCAGATATCCCAAAGACTACTTTCGGGACTCGGTATAGTCATTACGAGTTCCTTGTTATGTCATTTCGGCTGACCAATACCCCAGCATCCTTTATACATTTGATGCACAGTGTATTCCGGCCATATCTTGACTCTTTTGTCGTTGTATTTATTGATGACATTCTGGTGTATTCCCGGAGTCGGGAAGATCATGAGCAACACCTGAGGACAATGCTTTAGACTCTAAGGGAAAAGAATTTATATGCAAAGTTCTCAAAATGTGAGTTTTGGTTGGATTCTATGGCATTCTTAGTCCACGTGGTATCGAGTGAGGGTATTCAGGTGGATCCGAAGAAGGTAGAAGCAGTGCAAAGTTGGCCCAAACCATCCTCAGCTATAGAGATCTATAGTTTTCTCGGTTTGGCGGGTTACTACCATTATGTTGTGGAGGGGTTTTCATCGATTGCAGCCCCTATGACCAGACTGACCTAGAAGGGTTCTCCGTTTCTGTGGACGGAAGAGTGTGAGGCGAGCTTTCAGAAGCACAAGATAGCTTTGACTACAACCCCAGTTTTGATATTGCCTATAGGTTCGGGGTCTTATACGGTCTATTTTGATACCTCGAGAATTGGCCTCAGAGCGGTGTTGATGCAGGACAGTAGGGTAATTGCCTACACGTCCATACAGTTGAAGATTCATGAGAAGAATTATGCGGTCCACGACCTTGAGTTAGCTGCCATTGTTCATGCCCTGAAGATTTGGCACCATTATCTATACGGTGTGCCTTGTAAGATTTATACTGATCGTCGGAGCTTGCAGCATCTTTTCAAGCAAAGGATCTAAATTTGTGCCAAAGAAGGTGGTTAGAGTTGCTGAAGGACAATGATATCACTAATTTGTATCACCCCGGGCAAGGCCAATGTGGTGGCCGATGCTTTGAGTCACCGGGCAGAGAGTTTAGGGAGTTTGGCTTATCTACCAGCATCAGAGAGGCCTATGGCGATGGATGTTCAGGCCTTAGCCAGCCAGTTTGTAAGATTGAATCTTTCAAAACCTAGTCGGGTTCTAGCTTGTGTGGTTTCTTGGTCTTCCTTATTTGATCGTATCAGGGAGAGGTGGTATGATGACCCTCATTTCCTTGTCCTCAAGGACAAGGTTCAGCATGATGATGCCAGAGATGTGACCATTTGCGAGGATGGAGTATTGAGGATGCAGGGTCGGGTCTGTGTACCTAATATTGATGGGCTTCGAGAGTTGATTCTAGAGGAGGCCCACAGTTTGTGGTATTCCATTCATCTGGGTGCCGCGAAGATGTACCAGGATTTGAGGCAGCACTATTGGTAGAGGCGTATGAAGAAAGATATAGTTGGGTTTGTAGCTTGGTGCCTCAATTGTCAGCAGGTGAAGTATGAGCACCAGAGACCAAGTGGGTTGCTTCATCAGATAGAGATTCCGGAGTGGAAGTGGGAGCGGATCACCATGGACTTTGTAGTTGGGCTACCGTGGACTTTGAGAAAGTTCGACGCTGTTTGGGTGATTGTGGATCAGCTGAGCAAGTCCGCTCATTTCATTCCTGTGTACTACTTATTCTTTGGAGCAGTTGGCGGAGATTTATATCCGGGAGATTGTTCGTCTGTATGATATTCCAGTTTCTATCATTTCGGATACTCGGGTAGAGTTGAGTACAACATTTCACCCTCAGACAGACATGCAGTTCGAGCGCACTATTTAGATTCTTGTGGATATGCTCCGAGCATGTGTGATCAAGTTTGGAGGGTCTTGGGATCAGTTCTTGCCATTGGAAGAGTTTGTATATAACAACAGTTACTAGTCCAGCATTTAGATGGCACCGTATGAGGCTTTATATGGTAGGCAGTGTAGATCTCCGGTGGGTTGGTTCGATCTGGGTGGGGCTAGGTTATTGGGCACAGACTTAGTTTAGGATGCTTTGGAAAAGGTTAAGGTGATTCAGGATTGACTCCGTACAGCCCAGTCCAGACAGAAGAGCTATGCAGACCGAAAGGTACGTGATGTTTCCTATATGTTAGAGAGCGAGTTTTGCTTCGGGTTTCTCCTATGAAGGGCATTATGAGATTTAGGAAGAAAGGGAAGTTGATTCCGAGGTTTATTGACCCTTTTGAGATATTGAGACGTGTTCGGGAGGCTTCTTATGAGCTTGCCTTACCTCCCATCTTGATAGGAGTTCATCCGATATTTCATATTTTGATGCTCTGGAGGTATCACGGTGATCCGTCGCACGTGTTAGATTTCAGTTCAGTCCAGCTGGACAAGGATCTATCCTTTATTGAGGAGTCAGTGGAAATATTGGACAGGCAGGTTAGAAAGCTGAGATCAAAGAACATCGCGCTAGTGAAAGTTCAGTGGTGGGGTCAGTCGGTCGAGGAGGTGACCTGGGAGACCGAGCAGGATATGCGCAACCGTTACTCTCATCTTTTCACTACTTTAGGTATGTCTCTATGCTTGTTTGAGGATGAACGATTGTTTAAGTGTAGTAGGATGTGACGACCTGGACGGTCGTCTTAAGAATTAAGGCCCCGATCCCCTATTAAATGCTTCCCCCAAGTTTATTTCTGCTATTTTCATTTTCCGGGACGTTCGATTTTGAATTTCGGAGAGTTTTGGGACACTTAGTCCCTAAATGAGAGCTTAAGTGTTGGAAAGTTGACCGTAGTCAGAATAGTGTGAAGATGGCCTCAGAATGAAAATCCGATGGTTCCGTTAACTCCGTTGGGTGATTTCGGGCTTAGGGGAATGGTCAGATTGTGTTTTGGAGGTTCGTAGCTAATTTAGGCTTGAAATGTTGAAAGTTGAATATTTGGAGTTTCCAGTTCGATAGTAAGATTTTCATCCGAGAGTCAGAATGGAATTCCGAGAGTTGCAGTAGTTCCGTTGTGTCATTTGGGAAGTGTGTGCAAAATTTCAGGTCATTTGGATGTGGCTTGGTTGGGTTTTTGATCAAAAGCGTAATTTAGAAGATTTTGGAATTCTTAGGCTTGAATTCGATGCGAATTTGGTGTTTTGATGTTGTTTTGAGCATTTCGAAGGTTGGAACAAGTTTGAATGAGGTTATAGGATTTGTTGGTAAGTTTGGTTGAGGTCCTGGGGGCCTCAGGATGATTTCGGATGGTTGACGGAAGGATTTTTGGAGTTGGAGTTGTAGCTCCAGCTGCTGGTTCTGTATAACCACACCTGCGGTTTGGGTTCCGCAGGTGCGGCGCCGCAGAAGCGGCTCAAAGGTCGCAGGAGCAGTTGCGATGATGTAGTCACAGGTGCGGAAGTTGGCCTTTTAGTGAAAAGTCGCAGATGCAACCAATGTTCCGCAAATGCGGGACTGCAGAAGCGGTCCCAAAGCCGTAAGATGCGGAAATCGCTAGGCAGAACATATAAATTCTTGCCTTCACGAAATTTAGCCATTTTTCATCCTTTTCAAATGGGAAGAAGCTTGGGAAGCACCTTTCAAGAGGAATTTTCAGAGAAGTTCATTGGGGTAAGGTCTTTGGTCCCTAAACTCATTATTGGAATGATTTTTATCAATTTAAGCATGAAAAATTAAGGAAAATCAGTGGTGATGGGGGGTTAGGGCTTGACAAATTGGAGACATTTGTGTGATGATTTGAGGGACCATTTAAGGTCCGATTTTGGTAATTTTGGTATGCATGAACTCATGAGAATGTGAGGATTCTGGAAATATAAATTTTACCCGATTCCAAGACTTGGGCTTGAGGGGCATTTTGGTCATTTACCTAATTTTGCGTATTAGCTTAGAATTTAATTATAGAATCAGTTACTTGAAGTGTTATTTATAATATGCAATTGAATTGAATAGATGTGTGCCATTTAGAGTCGATTACTCGTAGAAAAGGCGTGGTTTCGGGATGATTTTGAGCTGGTTCGAGGTAAGTGGCTTGCCTAACCTTGTGTGGCGGACTTTTCCCTTAGGATTTGGTATATTTGATAATTGAAATGCCTTGTACGTAAGGTGATGAGTGCTTAATTGTACTAATTGTTGAAAATTCGATTTTCATTAAGTAACTACTAGTATGTTTTCTTTCCTGTTTTATTACTTGTACTATTTTTGTCTGTGTTAGCTTGGGAAAGCATGTCTAAGTGATTAACTTGACTTATTTGTTCAACTGCTTTACCTGAATTCTGTGCAAAATTCTAGGCTAGACTATTTGTTGCCTTATATGAAGTTTGATATATTTGATCATTTCTCCTATTGCTGCTGTGTATTTACATTGGGACTACGGATGTGAGATTGCACTAGCTCCCCCTTGTCTGTTTACATTTGGGACTACGGATGTGGGATTCCAGTAGATCCCCCTACACAGTTATATGGAACTACAGGAATGCACCCGGTAGATTCCCCAGTACTGGGTATTTATATTTGGGACTACGGATCGGGATTCTGGTAGATCCCCACGCACTGATAGTTGGATTATAGGACGGGATCCCGAAAGATCCTTCGGATATATATATGATGGACTACGGGACGGTATCCTGGGAGATCCACTGGATAGATGTATAATTGGGACTTCAGGACGGTATCCTAGAAGATCCCCGATTGATATTATTTGAGTTTAGCTGTATTTTCCTTCGGTGTTTACGTTTTTTTTATATAGTTGTTGCTGTCCTTTATATCCTGTGTTACTTTTACTGTTGTACTTATTTGTACTGCTCTGTTCTACATTGTCTAACTATATCTTTTATTTGACCTCAGTAGGGCCATAACCTTCCTCGTCACTACTCAACCAAGGTTAGGCTTGGCACTTACGGAGTATCGCTGTGGTGTACTTATGCCCTTTCTACGCATGTTTTTCATGTGCAGATCCAGGTATTTCGACATAGACCTATCACCCATGAGGCGAGGCGACTACTATAGTGACTTCGAGGTATATCTGCCGCGTCCGCAGACCGAGGAGTCTCTTTCTATTCTTGCTGTTTTGTATTAGCCCTTCTGTATTTCCGTTCTTGTTAAACATTCTAGAGTTAGAGCTACGTAGTATTTCTTAGCTTGTGATTAGTGGATTTTCGGGTCCTGGATTTATGTAATGGTTTTGAGAATTTAAATATTGTGTATGCCGAGCGGCACATTCAACGCTGTTTATTTCTTTATTCCTGTTTTAATATGTTTTATTTTTTCACAAATTGGTTTTCTTCCACAATTTGGCTTACCTAGTTGTAGAGACTAGATGCCGTCACGATGGTTCACAGAGGGCCAACCGGGGTTGTGACAAACGCATAACTTGGTTTTAATTTTGGAAATCGTGGCTATGTCACGCGAATGTGTACATAATCACGATAATAAATTCAAAATGCGCCTAAAGCATTCTAAGGTGTTCATTATTCTTCCTAAAATTTGAGATTATTGTGATGCCGAATCTACGAACAAGATATTATTGGGTAGCAGATAAGCTAGCTAACATGTTTTATTACTTGGCCAGATTCCTTATGGCCAAGGCCTACCTTATGACACATTCTTATTCCTTGCCAAGAAAGAAACAACTCCAATTTTCCATCAACCCGATTAAAAGCATTTATTCAAGATCCCAAGACTTACATGCATCACAATCGAAATAAAAACTAATTAAAACAATTTAAAGGAAAACTAAGACATACTACTCAAACAATGTAGAATCACAAATCAACCAACACGCGCACCAAGCTATCATAACACAATAAAATGAGAATAAAAATTGAGAAATAGACCTTTTATTGATGAACAAAGCTGAAAATTACAAGTCAATCGAGCTAAACAAAGCAATAATCCTTGAACCAAAATGCCAAAATCGCAAACCGAAACTTCGACATAGAAGCCTCGGAAATGAGCAGCAATAATCTTTCATGAAAAGAAGAGTCTGAAGAAGCTAGCCACAACAATGATGCTCATATTATAAAAAGAACAGAAACCATTACATTTTATAGCCATTACGTTGTCTCCTAGTTCCCAAAGCAGTAGCTCCAACCGTTGTTCCCACTACTATTGGAGATGCCATAAGAAAACGACCAAAACTACTATCACTAATAGCAAGAATTAAATCCTCATCTCACTTTTCCCAATACTTAATCACTGATATATTAGTGGGATTTCATAGAACGAGACTGAATTTTTGGTCAGCGACCGTGTGGTGAGGGTTTAGCCACAGTTTCTGAAAGTCCATAGTACTAATCTCTGAAATTGTAGGAATTAGCAAAGCAAAATGGAAGAAAAATACAAAAGCGTGATTTGGAGTTGTTTCACATTTTTAATCATATCTAAGCTTCAAAATGGAAGGAAAATATAAGATGATTCTTGGTAGCTTCATTTATTCTCTTTACTGCCAAGAAATTCCATGCCCAAAGACTGAGCAAGAAATGGAACGCAAGACGAGAATTAATCTCAAATCTGATGTGCTTGATCTGTCGTGTCCAATTTGGAAGGTTGCCATTTTTGTTTTGTTTTTGTCTAGGTCTAGGAATTGAAAACTTAGGGTAGGGTTTCTATAATTGGGTATTTTATATGGATGTAGGAAGGGATGATGTCAATTGGATTAGAAGGAAATAAATGGCTAGGATTAAATCTTGCACTTTAGTGGGCTAATGGGTTGGGAAGAATGGGCTAAGGGTAATTGGGTTGGACCATGTCTTTTGATTTTGAGCTTATGATAAAAAGGCCAAATAATACAATGTATCTATAAAAATATAAAAATCACTCTAAATTAAAATAAACAAATATAAAATTAAATACTACGAGTGAAACTAATTTTTTCTATTTTCAAATGTTATAATACTATAAATATAAATATACTAATTGACTTTAACCAAAAGAAAAAAAAATTGTAATTTTTTATTTTTTGTGATAAAAATAAAGTAAAAGAGTCAACACTATTTAGAACAGCGATACTAAACCTAAATTAAATATTTATGCTAAAATGTGTAAAATCTTGGGGAGGGTCAAAAATTACATATCTACAACGTGCATCCTCTTTCCGTTGATAAGGGCCAATTGTTCATAGCGGCTCCTTATCCACTCTGCCTCGCTTAGTTCAGCTTCCTATATGATTCTTAAAGAAGGAATCTCTACCTCGGCCGGAATGACAAGTTCAGTACCATAAACCAGCATGTAGGGAGTTGCCTCGGTTGATGTGTGAACTGTAGTGCGGTATCCCAACAAAGCAAAAGGTAGCTTCTCATGCCATTGTTTGTGGTTTTTTTCCATTTTCCTTAGTATTTTCTTGATGTTTTTGTTGGCGGCTTCTATGGCTCCATTCATCTGAGTTATATAGGCTGTGGAATTCTTGTGCTTGATTCTGTAAGTTTCACACATGCCTTTCATCATATCATTGTTGATATTGGCGGCATTATTAGTAACAATGGACTCGGGAGCTCCGAATCGACAAAAAATACGATCTTTGACAAAGTCTGTGACAATTTTCTTGGTGACAGCTTTGTAAGATGCAGCCTCTACCCATTTTGTAAAGTAATCAATGGCTACCAGAATAAACTTGTGCTCGTTTGAAGCAGTGGGCTCAATCGGTCCGGTGGCATCCATTCCCCACGTGGCGAATGGCCAAGGTGAGCTTGTAGCATTTTCGGACGTACTGTATGCAATCCGTCTCCATGGTCATCCAAAAGTAACCGTCCCTAAGTATCTTTTTATCCAAGACAAACCATTCATATGCGGGCCACATGTCCCAACATGTATGTCCTCAAGTAGTTTAGAAGCTTCTTTTCTATCGACACATCTTAGCAATCCCAAATTGGGAGTTCTTCTGTAGAAGTTTCCTCCGTTGTGGAAGAAGTGATTGGACAATCACTGGAGTGTGCATTTCTGAGTGTGGTTTGCATGCTTCAGATATTCTCCTTTCGCCAAATACTTCTTGATGCCATGGAACCAAGGTTTTACATCTGTTTCTTCTTCAACATGAGCACAATACGCTAGTTGGTTATGGATTTTTACTAGTATGGGATCAATGAAATTCTTATCTAGATTTTGTTTCATGGATAATAAAGTGGCCAATGCATCGACAAACTCATTCTAAATTCTGGGCACATGTAAGAATTCTATCTTCGTGAACCTCTTTCTCAATTCTTGCACATGGTGCAGATATAGCAATATCTTGGAATTCTTGGTGGCCCACTCTCCTTGTACCCGGTGCATAAGCAAATCTAAATCATCGATTACCAACAACTCCTGAATGTTTATGTCGATTGCCCTGTTGAGCCCTAGTATGCAGGCTTCATACTCTGCCTTGTTGTTGGTGCAGCAAAATCTGAGTTTGGTAGATATCGGATAATGTTGACCTATTTCTGATACCAAAAATGCTCCAATACCCACTCCTTTGAAATTTGCAGCTCCGTCAAAGAACATCCTCCAACCGTTGTATGCTTCGGTAATGTCTTCCCCTACGAACAACACTTCTTCATTAGGAAAATACGTTTTCAAAGGCTCGTATTATTCTTCCACCGGATTTTCAGTAAGATGATCTGCCAATGTTTGCCCTTTGACCACCTTTTGAGTTACGCAGACGATATCGAACTCCTCATCAATATTTGCCACTTAGCTAACTTCCCTGTTGGCATGGGTTTCTGAAATGTATACTTCAAAGGGTCTATCCTGGATATGAGTTATGTGGTGTAAGAACATAAGTAATGCCTCAATTTCTGAGCTATCCAGGTCAAAGCACAGCAAGTGCGTTCCAGCAGAGAGTATCGTGCTTCGTAAGGCATGAACTTCTTACTCAAGTAATATATGGCTTTCTTTTTTCTCCCTGTCTCGTCATGTTTTCCCAGAAAACATCTGAAGGCTCCATCCAATACAGATAGAAAGAGTAGCAAAGGCCATCCTGGTTCTGGCAGGACCAGAACTGGTGGTTTGGACAGGTACTCCTTGATCTTGTCAAAAGCTTTGTGACAATCCTCGGTCCAGATTGGCTCGACATCTTTCCTTAGCATCTTGAAGATGGGTTCACATATGATTGTGGATTGTGCTATGAATTGACTGATATAGTCGAGACATCCTAGGAAGATCATCACGTCCTTTTTGCTCTTGGATGGTGGTAACTCCCGAATAGCCTTTACTTTAGACGGATCTATCTCGATCCCTCTAAGGCTGACAATGAATCCCAATAACTTTCCTGCGGAACCCCGAATACACATTTGGCAGGGTTCAGTTTCAAGTTGTACCTCCGTAGTCTGTCAAAGAACTTTCTCAAGTCTGCTATATGGTATGTGGCCCTCTTGGATTTGATAATGATGTCATCCACATACACCTCTATCTCCTTGTGTATCATATAGTGGAAGATGGTTGTCGTGGCTCTCATATAGGTAGCACCAGCATTCTTTAGACCAAACAGAATCATCCTGTAGCAGTATACCCCCGATGGTGTAATAAAAGTTGTTTTCTTCACATCTTCTACGTCCATCCAAATCCGGTGATAGCCTGTGAAGCAATCTACAAAAGATTGGAGTTCATGCTTTGTGCAATTATCGATCGGGATATGTATGTTTTGCTATAGAAAGTCGTCCTTGGGACTTGCTTTGTTTAAATGCCGATAGTCAACACATACTTTGACTTTCCCATCTTTCTTCGGAACTGGCACACTGTTAGCTAACCATGTTGGGTACTCGACCACCCTGAGAACTTTGGCTTTGATCTGCTTGGTAACTTCTTCCTTGATTTTCAGGCTCATGTCTGGTTTGAACTTTCTGAGTTTCTACTTCACTGGCAGACACATAGGATTAGTAGGCAACTTGTGAGCCACTATGGATGTGCTTAAACCGGTCATGTCATCATATGACCATGCAAAAATGTCCTCATATTCTTTTAAGAAATAGATGTACTCTTCCTTCTCTGTCGGTGATAAGTAAATGCTGATGCGAGTCTTCTTAACGGTCTCGGCATCCCCCAAGTTTACTGCTTCGGTTTCATCCAGATTGGACTTGGTCTTATTCTCAAAATTTTCAACTTTCCTGACAACTTCCTCAGGTATCTCATCTCCTTCATCTGAATCACTATTCCCATGTTGTGTTGCCTTATTACATGTCACAGTCACCGATTCATCAAGAAAAGTAATAATAAAATTGTAGAAAGAAAAAGTGTAGAAAGTAGTAATGAATAATAAAAAACAAATGCATTTGATTAAAATTAAACAACATCCAGACAAGTACGACTCGATGAATCGAGCATTTATTTTAAAACAAGTAAGTATGTAAAACAAAGTCATTGAAAATCTCAAATGCCTAGAGTGGATATAAAAAAATAAAATCTACCAAGCTACCTAAGGACTCGACGGGCCCGAGATGGTATGGCGGTCCAGTTCCTGAGAACAACTCCCTTCTCCACAGTCTGAATAGTGAGGCCTTCTTCCTCCTCCTTAATTATAGCATTGAAGTCCATGTCTTCATCCTCCAAGAACAGATTCTTCAACCCATCTAATGCTTCCTCTTCTGCAGTTTCCCATATTGTATCAACTTGGTGAAAAGCTTGATCTAGACGTGGCACTGGTTGCTCGAGAGGGTAATACGACTCGCTCCATGGAGGTGACCAAACATTATATTCTTGCCATGTGTATTGATATCTGAGCCCAGATATAGTATCATGACCCTTCCACCATATCGATTTAGTGATACCGTGGTTCCCCAGCCCTTTGTCGGGCTCATACCCAAACCATGCCAGTATGCTCTCTATTTTACTGCTCCACCATTTATCTTTCTTGACGACATTGACACGTTCAATCTGATGATAGGTTTCCCCTCCTAGGCTTCTTCTATTTCCAATAATTGGAATGTTTTGACTGGTGTAAATGGGGTTACTCCTATCTCCGTGAATGATCACCTCCTGACGATTCCATTCGAATTTCACGCCTTGATGTAGTGTGGATGCTACAACCCCAGTGGCATGGATCCATGGTCGGCCTAATAGAAGATTGTATGAGGCCGGTATGTCGAGCACCTGAAACTTGACGTCAAACCTAGTTGGCCTCATCTGCAAGCAAAGGTTAATTTCCCCAATCGTGGCCCTTTGAGACCCATCAAAAGCTTTTACGTTCATGCTTCCTACTCGTATTTCATGAAAACCTTTGTCCAACCTTTTCAGAGCATCCAATGGAGAAATATTGAGGCTTGAACCTCCATCAACCAAGAACCTGACAATGAATTTATCTTCAAATTGCACTGTGATATTCAATGCTCGATTGTTATTCAACCCCTCAGGCGGTAGCTCATCTTCATGGAAGATGATCTTATGACTTTTCAGTACCTGTCCTACCATATTGGCCATCTCTCCACCGGTGATTTTGTTAGATACATAAGCTTCACTCAGCACTTTCATTAAAGGGTTCTTATGCGCCTTTGAATTTTGCAACATTGATAGGATGAATATCTGAGTTGGGGTTTTGTTCAGATGGTCAATGAAGGAATATTCCATGGCTTGTACTTTCCTTCAAAGGTCATCTGGCCCTGTTTCAATGACAGACTGCTTGGTAGTGGCATCCTTACTTGGTCCTCTCAAGTGTTCAGGTGTATAGACTCTTCCGGTCCTAGTCATTTGTTGTGCAGCATCAGATTCCTCTACCTTTTCCTTCCATTTTCGCCGAGCTTTGGCAACGTAATTCCAAGGTATTTCTTTTGAGTGGAAAGGAGGTATGGTTGATACCGTCATTGTAAAAGGTGTGACCACTTCTACTTCAAACGGAGCGGGGGTGGCCGCAGGTGGAGTCATCTCTACCTCAAATGGAACTGATGCAACTACATTAACCTCGATTAGTGACTGAGTCTGTACTACAATTGGATTAAGTGTGACCGAGGGTTTAAAGTCATCACCTTCCCAAATAAGACCAATCGACCCTTTAAGGTCCAAGTCTTCGTTCGTATCTATCACATGTATCCCCACCGCCTCTATGATTAGGGAGAGGGTTATTGTGGATATTGGGTGCTGCTTCTTTTGCCTGTATGAACTTGTTTTCAATTAGCATCTGGATCTTATCCTTTAATGTTTGGCACTCATCAGCGGTGTGCCCCTTCATACCGGAATGGTATGCACAAGTTTTGTTTGGATTGACCCATTTGGAGGGATTTTCTAATGTCATAGCAGGAACAGGAGTGACATAACCCGCGACTTTCAACCTCTTATACAACTGGTCGATGGATTTAGCAATGGCGATGTATTGTCTGTGTGTCTTGCGGTCGAAATTGGGTCTTGGTCTTGGATAATTTTGGCGAGTCGGTGGTGACAGGAAATGAGACATTTGGGAGTTATAGGTGTGATGGACAATTGATGGTTGAGAATATATAGGAGATAAGGGTTGATATGTAGGCGGCAGTGCTTGATATATGGGTGGAGGTGTTTGATATGTGGGTGGAGGTGTTTGGTATATGAATGGAGATTTCAGGCATTGAGCCACCATTACTGCCCCAACGTCTTTCTTCTTTGATATGCCGCCTGATTGCAATGCCATATTTGTGGCCTATAGTGCCTCAAAATTTGTTACCATCCCACTTTTTATTCCTTCTTCAATTCTTTCTCCGAGTTTGATGATATCAGAGAATTTATGATTTTTAATAATCATCAATCTTTTATTATATTATGCATACTATGCTCTAACAAATAACTTGTTCATATGTCCTTCGTCCAAAGACATCCTGACTTTGGCTGCTTCCAACCTCCAACAGATATCATATTCGCGAAATGTCTCGGTGGGTTTCTTTTTGAGATTATGGATATAGAAAACATCTGGTGCGTTTTCTGTGTTGAACCTAAACTGGTCCATAAAATCGGATGCCATACTTACCCAACCGGACCATTTCTTGGGATCTTGGCTGATGTACCAGGACAAAGCATCTCCAATAAGACTCCTCATAAAGAGTTTCATCCAGCTCTTTTCATCCTTTTCGACCCCAACAAGCTTGTCACAATAAGTTTTCAAATGAACCCTAGGATCACCTGCGTCGTCAAACATCTCGAACTTGGGAAGTTTGTACCCCTGTGGAAGTTCTACATCTGGCTATATGTATAAGTCTTCATAGTTCAAACCTTATATTCCTTTGTCGCCTTCGACACCCTGAACTTGACTCGTCAACTTCTTGAGTTCTTCAGCCATGTTTTTAATGAGCAGGTGCTTCTCGGTGGATTCAGGTGTATAGGTGATTGGTTGGATAGAGTGAGGTACGTTTTCCATATATATAAGGTTAATCTGATAGGTGCCCGGGACTTAGGTGTAATGATGGTCATTGGTCAAGTTTTGAGGATCAGGAATGTGTTGTGGTGTGTTTTGGGGAGTGTGGTAAGTGGTGGTTGGTGGGTACTGAATTAGTTGATTGTGCTGTTATGGCGGAGTTAGTATTGGTAAGGTATTGAGATTTTGGGATGGAGTTACGTATTGAGGCGGTGCATGAGGGTTTTGTGGATGATGATTTTGTGTGTTGTGGGGAGGTGCTGGGTTCTTTGTGTTTTGTTGGTTGATGTCGAGGACATTCTGGATGAGTTACAAGTTTGCCAAGTTGCGAACCTGCTCAAGTTCTCCTAGTAATTCCAATATCTTTTGTTCCAATCTCAAGACTAGATCATTTGTTGTTGGAGTACTCTGCCCATCTGAAGTTTCTGCGTTCTCAACATTCTCCTTTCAGATACCACTTAAGTCATCCATTTTTGCTTTTCCTTTGCCTTTTGTATTGCTTGGAGGAGGAGGAGGTGGAGGGCCTCTAGATCTGGTGTAATATGCTGATGATGCCAGTATGAGCGAACCAACCTTAGGGTATGGGAATAAAGAATAAAGAAAAACAAAAAGGTAGACAAGTCAGTAAGGATCCTGAAATGTTTGCAGTATTTAAACACATATTGCGGAAGCAAATTCGTATCCTAATTTCGGAACCTCCTTGTACCCGAGGTAGACCTAGAGACAAATAGATTTGGAGAACTTTAGATGCTAGTAAATGCTTCATTTCATAATGAGAAAATAGACGAATCTCAAAATGACACTAAGACAATATAAAAGTAAGTCACTATTGGCACTTGGCCTTATTACATTTAGGAAAGCAAATAAATCTAGCATACTTGGTCCTAGAAGGACCTTCCCCAGATTCGATATTCTTGACTCCATCATACAGGTTCCCCAGCTCGTGCAGACCCAGGAGCAGGTAGGCTCTGGCCAAATGTCCTCCTTCACTTCCTTCAACATTCTGGTAATCTTCAATCCTCTTTATGACTTTACCCTCTAGCTCCACTAATCCTCGCTCCAGATATTCTAACTTTCTGTTGGAAGTGACAGCCATTTCTTTACATTCGTCGATCAACCTCATATTTTCTCGTGTATTTCTCGGTGTTCATTCTCAGACTCGTGGACCCTCTTGCGCAGCCTGTTGTATTTGACTTGGGCTTCAGCTTCTTCGTCTATGATCCTATTCCCTCGACCGACTCCTGGCCTCACCATTCCGTTCAGCTTGTCCTCTAACCATGCTGGGTAGAGAGGTTCACACCCCGCATGTTACATGTCTGGCTCAATGGTGTTCTTTTCCATAATGATCTTTCAATGCCACATGTGTTGAGCTTGGCACTTGTAAGGGACATCGTCATCTTGAAAGTCATCTCTAAAATGGCTCATCTTGGCGATCCTGTGTACAACCTGCTTTTTTCCTACTTGCCTCAGAACTCGGATAGGGACATTAGGGTATATCCCTCTCAACCCAATCAGCACCATGTATGGAGCGTCCCTGGATTTGATGATGAATTCTGCTGTTAGGAACCATTCAAACATCCATTGCACTTGTTCCTCAGTCAGATTGTCGAAGAACTCTATCCATTTTTTGGCACTTTCTGGCTAAGCAAACCTGTCCGGAATGTAAGTCATCCGCTTGGGGTGATGGAAGGCAATACGGTCATTCCAAGCCCTTCGTGGAAATTCTTGGCGATAGTGACCCTTTTGAAGATGTTCTAATGACCACAACTGCAAAAACAGGTTACAACCCTTGGAATGTTTGATCCCCCTTTGATAGCGCTCCAGAGCCCTTTAGATGTCGGTTATGATCATGGGGACTATAGTGTATGTTTGTCCATTGATCCCTTCCATCAAAGTCTTGGTGACCATGTCCAACCTAGTATGGATTCTTTCCCTTTTCATTGGGAATATTATCAAGCCCAAGAACCATACAATTAACACGAACACTTTGAGGTGGATGTGTCCCGGAGAAGTGATAGAGAGCTCGTTACGGAAGGTACGGTTGTTGATACCCAATTTTTCCATGTATATTTTTATATTCAAAATAGCAAATGTATGCATATATAAGCATTGTCTGAATTTTTTGTATTTTTAAAATATTTTTTAAATCAATTTATTACCCTATTTTAGCAGTACAAAAATCAATAATTATTTCTCAAATCATCATTTTTGATGATTAATTTATTTTATTCTCATATTTATACCAAAATATAGCTAAGTTAATTTTTGCACCTTTTTTACAAATTTATTGTGTATTTTAAAATTAAATTGCACATAATTGCAATTCTAGCCTATTTTAAGATTTATTTGAGTTTATAATTACAAAATTGATTCCAGTATTTTTAATTCAATATTTATACATTATTAATTAATTTAGTACCTTTAATTTATTTTTATAAATGATTTTGCTATTTTTTATAAAATAAATGGGGAAATGGCAATTTAAAATCCAACCAGATTTCATTTCAATTGTAGCCCAAATTCCCCCCCAATTTCATACCCAAATTGAACGGCAAAATTTTTAAAATTACCCGCCCCTGACCCAATTGAATCCTACCCGACCCAGACCCCTCATTCATCTTTGCCTTTTTTAACCCTAACGACCACCCTAATCTCATTTCTCATCTACCAGCCGCTTCTGAAACCCTCAACTCTCTCAAAACTCTCTCGAACATTCTAAAACCCTACATGCCTTTTACCATCTCGGCCCTGAAATCCACCGGAATCTATGGCTTCTAAGGCTGTAAGAGCCTTATACCCACCTCATATGCCTCCTACGTGCCTGGTCTTTGAAGATTCAAGCCCTGACCTTGAAGGTCTGTATCTAGACCACTGTCGATTCGAGGTTCCACGATCATCTCCGGTGTTGCTCCGGCGTACCATGGTTGTTTGAGCCTGGTTCTAACCTCTCTGACTCAGATCGGTGACATTTCAAAGCGTTTCTCATTTCTAAGGTTCTTCTGAAACCCTAACCCTTCGAGCTTCTCTTCGATTTCTTTAGATCTGTTGTGTATCTAAGCTTTCTCTGAGTTTTCAAATGATTTACCTAACTTTTCTTTCAAAATTTACTTTTAAAAACCTTTTTTTCCGATCTAGGCTTTTCTGTAAATGTTTAAGTGTTTCTCTATATTCTCATATGCTTTTCTACTATGTTCTGGTATTTTCTTCTACCATGTTCTGTTATGTCTCGCCTACTATATTTTTCTGTTGTGTTCTTAAATATTTTTACTATTTTTTCCTTCTACTGAGCCCTTTTTAAGTTCCTTTTAGAAAACCTCTTAAGCACGCTTCTTCTACTATTCTTAGCAGTATTTTCCATTATGTTCTTTGAATCCTCCTACTGTGTTTGCATGTTAATTTGCTATTATGTTTTCTCATGAGTATCTGCTACTGAAAGGAACATGCAAGACGTTTCAGTTCTGAAACCTCTGAGCCTGTTTTGACTACTTGACTTCTCAACTCTATACTGGATTCAAGGTGGAAACCCTAGAAATTGGGGATTCCTCCAAGTTTGATTGTGGGATTCGATTGAACTAGGGTTTTATTTCAAAACCCCTAGCTCTTTCAGACCAACTTCAAGACTCTGAATTGAGTTTGGGGCTTCCTTGTTTTCATGTGATTCTGACCCTTTTACTAAACTCTTCTATACTGGATTTCTCTATTAATTTTATAGTAACATGATAGTCTTCTTTCATACTTAGCATGCTCACATGCTTTTTATATATGATGAATTTCCCTCTAAATGATTTTCGAATTCGCAATTAGTTCAAGCTTCCTTCTGAATATAGCCCGATTGATTTCTTTCCATTGTTTACTGATTTTCTCTGTGACTCGACCTAAGTAAAACCCTTTTCCATCTTTCATGACTTGGTTCATTCATGCAAAATCTCAGACCATTTGATTTACTGGTTGTTAATTGATCTTCTTACCTTATTTGCACAAACCGTGTACTTCAAAACCTTGTCCTTAGATAACCTTTTTATGTATGTGCCCTTAATTGCATGTCGTGAACAAAGTGTTTATTCGATTTCTTTCCTTAATTGATTTTTACCTGTTTGAATCTGAATCCCTTAATTAAAGGGACTCTTGTGTAATTGATTGACAATCAGTTCTTCAATTATATTCCTACCTTATTTCCTCATGACTTTCATACTATAAATATACGACTCTTTAAAACACAGCACACATGATTAACAATCCTTCACTATTACTTCACAATCTCTTCTTGTCTATTCTGTGGTTTTTACAAGACTACTGCACTTTCTCTATTTTGTTTCTTTGAAACTGTATGTCCTAATTTAAGTTTCAGCATCACCACAGTGTGTTTATTTACATCTTTCGTATCCATGTCCGCTGTTTCTGTAGAGTGCAACATTTAAATTAAATATGCTCATATCTTTATGCCCTTTTCTGTTGTGAATCCTTGTTCCCCTACCCTATTAACCTTATGCGTTTGTGAGTTGTGGCTTAAGGCATGGTAATGAGAGTTGTTGCCCTTGAATTAAGTTTGAAACAATGGGGGTCTTAACCTCTATATGAACAGGCTGGAGGATGTGCCAGCATATCCCATTGCTGGGTGTGTGTCACGACCCGGATTTTCCCACCATCGGGAGTCATGATGGCGCCTACTAATAGGAGCTAGGCAAGCCAATTAATTTAATAATTCTATTAACTACATCAACAATATAAAGAAGAATGAAGCAACTAATGTAAAAGCGGAAGTCTTAAAACATAAATAGCTGAAACCAAGTGCGGAAGTTCAACTACACCTCTACCCAGATCTAGTATCGCTAACTCACGAACTTCTACAGAATGCTAAATACAAAGTCTGAATAAAAATACAGTACTGTCTGATCCGATACAAAGGAAATCAAACGTAAAACAGAGATAAGAGAGACTTCGGGCCATGCGGATGCCAGCAAGGCTACCTCGGGAATCTCTGGACTGAAGTCAGCTCCCGATGCTCCTACTACTGTCCAGAAGCTCCTGCTCCTGTACTGTGATCTGTGCAAAAAGATGCACAAAGTGTAATGTAACGACCCGATCGGACATTTTGAGTACTAGCACTCCGTTCAGCAGTCGGAGGTCATGAACAGCTTCATATCAGATATTATGACTTGTACGCGCGATCGGAATTGAATTTCGAGAAGTCCAGAGTTGATTTAGGAAGAGAATTCTCATTTCAGAAGCTTAAAGTTGAAATAATGAGCTAGGATTGGAATTTTGAGTAAACGACCTCGGAATCGGGATCTGAAGGTTCCAGCAGGTTCGTATGATGATTTCAGACTTGGGCGTATGCCCGAATTGGGTTTTGGATAAACGTGGAGTGTTTTGGCACCTATTGTGGAAGTTAGTATTTCAGAAGAAATTTTATAAGTTTGGTTTAAAGTGCGTTTCAGTGTTATCAATGTCCGTTTGGGATTTCGAGACTGGGAATAGCTCCGTATGGTGATTATGGAGTTGGGAGCGCGATCGGAAGTGAATTCGGAGGTTCGTAGACCATTTTAAAGCCATGTGGCTAAAGATAGAAAGTTGAAGGTTTTTGGAGAGTTTGACCGGGGGTTGACTTTTTGATATCGGGGTCGGAATCAAATTCTGGAAGTTGGAGTAG